>QAOC01043420.1:27633-41924 GCA_003255005.1 Begonia fuchsioides | reverse complement strand
TGAAGATTATCTTTACTCTAGACTAGGCAGAACAACAAAACATGCTCCTGAATATGCTCAAGGGAGCTTAAATAAAATTACTCACTTGCGTACCAAAATGAGTTATGGTCTTGAACATAGCAAGGATGAGTATACGAGGATTGAGTATCCATGTCAAGTAGCTTCTGAAAAACTAACTTTTGTGAAAACTCATGTAGATAAGGAGCACTTGGTGTTTGATCCAAGTGAAGCATTACATCACAGGGTGACTGGATCTGATTATAATAGAGACATAAGAAACTCAAATGGACCGGCCCGTGGTAATGTCAGGTACGCTTCCAGTTAATAATGAAGCCTATACTTATACATTACTTGACTCTAGTGTCACCCACTAGTTAGTAATCTATTCTCAATCTCTAGGTATGAGAAGAAATCTCTTGCAAAAAATATGCCTAGAGCATCAAGTAAGGGGAGTCTTGTAAATCTAGAAGATTGGATGTAAGGGTTTTTAGAGGGACTAGTTAAGGAGGTAAGAGACAAATATATCTAGAAGTCGTTTTGAAGTTTAAAAAAAAAATTGCTCTACACCTAGGTGAGTAAAGAAAAACTTAAAGTGTACTAGTATATTCAAGGTTTAAAGTTGGAAACTTATAGAGGAGTTAAAGTAGCTGGTACCAAGAACATTAATCATGCTAATGTGGTGGCCAAGAATCTTAGAAAATTTAGATGTGGTTTATGAGGTATAAGAAATCCTTGATGAGAAATTCTTTGAATCAATAATACCTCAATCAAGTAAAGAATGACAACCACTGAGAAGAACGAAAAGGATCAAGTGAGAATAAACTTAAAGGAGGTAAAGCAAAAAGTAAGTTTAAGGTTCTTCTCAAGCCAAGTTATGCCAAAGACTTAAAGGAGGCATTTTGGAAAATGTGCTGTCGACACATGACGATGTATTAAATGCAAAGAGAATAGTGCATCTAGTGGGAAACTATCCCAAAATGAAAAAGCAACAACGAGGAACAAATTCAAGGATGGGGAAATTAAGTAAGCTAACGATAAGGGATAAGTGTATTTCATCAGAGAATGATAACTTGTTCGATCATAATGGACGATATTTCAAGATGACATTCATGGAGAATATAAACATTATGAATTTTTGGAAGATATCTATTAGAGTAACGAATGCACCAGTAGTTTTATGGACGTAACAGGTTGAATGTTTTAAACATTTTGGACAAATAAGTGGAGATACACATCTAAAATATGACCTATGTTTTATATTTTGAAAATATGACCTATGTTTAACTATTTATATGTGTGATTTGAAATGTTAGCTTCCGCTTTGTAAGTATAAATATATGAATATGTTTGATAAAAGACTTTTCAATGAAAAGCTTTTTATGTTACAAAAAAAAATGGGATGTTACATCTAGGGTCTAGGGTTAGAGGTTCCAGGGTTCCACATTAAAGCTTTGAGGGTTTCGAGATTTCAAGGTCTAGGGTTTAGGGTTTAAGGTTCCAAGGTTCAGGGTTCTAGGGTTCTGTGTTTCAAGGTTTACAGTTCCATGGTTCAGGGTTCAAAGTTAAGGGTTTTAGGGTTAAGGGTTCCAAGGTTTAGGGTTCCAAGTTCTACGATTCTAGGGTTTAGAGTTTAGGGTTCCAAGTTTCTAAAGTTCTAGTATTCAAGGATCAAGATTTCAGGGTTTATGGTTGGAGGTTTAGGATTCAGGATTCAAGGTTCAAGGTTCACGGTTCTGGGTTCAGGGTTTACGGTTTTGGGTTCAGGGTTCAGGCTTCAGGCTTGAAAGGTTCAGGGTTCTAAGGTTCAAGGTTCCAAGGTTTAGGGTTAAGGGTTTAGGGTTCCAGGGTTAAAACTTCAAAGGTTATAGGGTGTTAGGGTTCCACGGTTCAGTGTTGAATATAAAGGCTTCTAGAGGATTATAGGAATTAGGGTTAGAGTTCAGTATTACAAGGTTTAGGGTTCCAAAGTCTAAGTTTTAGGGTTCAATGTTAAAGGTTCAGGGTTCAAAGTTCCAGGGTTTTAGTGTTTGAGGGTCCGGAGTTAAGGGTTCTAGGGTTCAAGGTTCCATGGTTGGGGGTTCAAAGGTTCAAGGGTTCAGGGTTCCAGGGTCCCAGAGTTCCAAGGTTCTTGATTCAGAGTTAAGGTTTCACAAATCCAAGGATCAGGGTTCCAAGGTTTAGAGTTCTAAGGTTAAGAGTTTAGGGTTCTAAGGTTTAAGATTACAAGATTCCAGGGTTGAAGGGTTCAGTGTTAAATGGTCCAGGGTTAGAGGTTCCAGGGTTCTGGGTTCAAGGTTGCAAGGTTCTAGGGTTTCAAGGCTTTAGGGCTCCACCATTTAGGATAAAGGATTTTAGGGTTCAGGGTTTCAACAGTCATGGTTCTAGGGTTCTAGGGTTCAGAGTTAAGGTTTCTAGGGTTCTAGGGTTCTAGTGTTTTAGGTATAGGGTTCAAGTGTTCTGGGGTTCTTGTGTTTTAGTGTTCCGGGTTTAGGGTTCAAGGTTAAGTGTTTAAGGCTTAAGGGTTCTAGGATTCTAGATTTCGGGTTTAAGGGTTCAAAGTTTAGGGTCTGGGTTAGTGTTCAAGATTCTAGGGTTGAGGGTTCAAAGATTCAGGGTTAAGGGTTTATGGTTCCAAGGTTTAAGGGTCTAGGGTTTAGGATTTAGTGTTCTAGGGTTCAGGGTTTAAGGTTCTTGAGTTCCAGGTCTTGCGTTTAGGCTTCTAGGGTTCAGGGTTCTAGGGTCTATGGTTCAGTGTTCTGGGATTCAGAGTTCAGAGTTCCAAGATTCTAGGGTTTTGTGTTCTAGCATTCTAGGTTGTAGGGTTCAAGGTTTTAGGGTTTCAGGGTCCAGAGTTTGAGGTTCAGGATTCCAAGGTTCAAGGTTCAAGGTTCTAGGTTTTAGGGTTCATGGTTCAAAGGTTCTAGGGTTACAAGCTTGAGGGTTTATGGTTCAGGGTTCGAGGTTTAGGGTTTAGGGTTGCAAGGTTTAGGGTTCCATGGTTCAATGTTTTAAGGTTCAAGGTTCAAGGTTCTGTGATTTCAAGAATCTAGGGTTCTAGTGTTTAAGGTTCAAGGTTCCCAAGTTCTAAGTTTAGGGTTCAGGGTTCAGGGTTCCAAGGATCAGGGTTATAGGGTTAAAGGCTTCAACATTCGAGGTTTAGGATTCCAAGAATAAAGGTTTGAAGGTTGCAAGATTCCATGGTTGAAGGATTCAGTGTTCGAGGTTCCTAGGTTAAGAGTTCAGAGTTCAAGGTTTACGTGTTCTAAGGTTCCAAGATCCAAGGTTAAGGGTTCTAGAGTTTAGGGTTGAAGGTTCCTAGGTTCCAATGTTTTAGGGTTTAGGGTTTGAAGAATCAAAGTTTGAGGTTCCAAGGTTACACGATTTCAAGGTTCTCAGGGATCCAGGGTTCAGAGTTCAGGGTTTTAGGATTTCAGTGTTCTAGGTTGAAGGTTTAGATTTCCATTGTTCACGGTTCCAACATCAAGGTTCAAGGTTTAGGGTTCATGAGTTTGAGGTTTCAATGTCTAGGGTTAAGGGTTCTAGGGTTTTGGGTTCAAGGTTCTAGGGTTCCATGGTTAAGGGTTCAAGTTTCAAGGCTTTAGGGTTCCAGGGTTTAGATTTTAGGATTCATGGTTCCATGGTTAAGCTCTAGGGGTTCCAAGTTTCCAGGGTTAAGGGTTTAGGGTTTAGGGTTCCAAAGTTGAGAGTTCCAAGGTTCAAGATTCAAGAGTTCTAGGGTTCAATGTTCCAGTTAGGGTTTAGTGTTCTATGGTTCAGGGTTCCACATTTTAGCATTTTAGGATTCTAGGGTTCTAGGGTTCAGGGTTAAAGATTCAAGGTTCTAGGGTTCAAAGTTCAAGGTTCCAGGGTTCCAAAGTTCCAGGGTTTAGAGTTTAACGGTTCAGGGTTCTAGGTTGAAGGTTCTTGGGTTGAAGGTTATAAGGATCTAGCGTTCCAATGTTTTGGGTTCTAGGTTTACAAGGTTACTGGGTTCTAGAGTTCTGGGTTAAGGGTTCAAGGTTTAGTGTTCCAAGGTTCAGAATTCCAGGGTTCAAGGTTCAAGGGTTCTAGGGTTCAAGGTTCAGGGTTCAAGGTTCTAAAGTTCCAATGTTCAGGGTTCAAGGTTCTATGGTTTTAAGTTTAAGGTAACAAGAGTCCATTATTACAGGGTTCAAGGATAATGGTTCCAAAGTTCACAGTTATAGTGTTTAGAGTTCAGGTTTCCGAGTTTCAAGGATCAAGTCTCTGGGGTTTAGGGTTCTAAGGTTCGTGGTTAGTTTTAAAGTTCTAGGGTTTTTGGGTTTAGGGCTCACAATTCAAAGGATCAAGGTTTTAGGGTTTAGGGTTTCAAGGTTCAGGGTTTAGGATTTCTAGGCTTAAGGTTACAATAGCCTAGGGTTCAAAGGCTAGTGTTCAGGGATTTAAGTTTCAGAGTTGCGGGTTCCAGGGTTCTAGAATTTTAGGGTTCCAAAGTTTTGGGGTACTTAATTCAGAGTCTATGGTTCTAAGGTTCATGGTTCCAAGGTTCATGGTTTTGGGTTCAAGGTTGAAGGTTAAGGGTTAAAAGGTTGCAGGGTCCAGGGTTAAGGGTTGTAGGGTTCTGGATTTAAGGTTCCATTGCTGTAGGGTTCAAGGTTTAAGGTTCAAAGGTATAAGATTCCAAGGTTAAGGGTTCAGTGTTTCACGGTTTAGAGTTCAGGGTTCAATAATTATGGGGTTCTTTGGTTCTAGCTTTAAGGTTTAAGGTAACATTGTTCATTGTTTCGAGGTTAACGATTTCTAGTTAAGGATTCAAGATTGCAAGGGTTCCAAGGTCTAGGGTTGGAACTTAAAGGCTTTTGGTTTAAGGTTTGGGGTTCCACGGTCTAGGGTTAAGGGTTCAAGGGTTCAAGGTTTAGGCTTCCATGATTGAAGGTTAAGGGTTAAGGGTTTTAGGTTCACGGTTACATGTTTAGGCGCAAAGTTCTATGGTTTTAGGGTTCAGGGTTCAGGATTTTAGGATTTAGAGTTCAAGGTTCTAAAGTTCAGGGTTCTGGGTTAATGATTCCAAGATTCAGGTTATAGGTTTTAGGATTCAAGATTTAGGATTCAGGGTTCAAAGGTTCTGCGATTCTAAGATTTTAGATTTCAGGGTTCAAGGTTCAGAGTTCAAAAGTTTAGGGTTCAGGCTTCAAAGTTCCATGGTTTAAGGTTCCAAGGTTTAAGGTTCCAAGGTTATAGGGTACTTGGGTACCCTGGTTCACGGTTCAGGGTTAAAGCTTTTAGGGTTTAGAGTTTGGGGTTCTAGGATGTATTGTTTAGGGTTATAGGATATATTGTTTAGGGTTCAGGATTCCAAGCTTTAGGGTTCTAGAGTTCAAGTTTCAAGGTTCAAGGGTTTCAGGGTTTCATGGTCCAAAGTTAAGGCTTCAAGGTTTCAAGGATCTAGGGTTCAGGGTTCAAAGGTTCCAGGGTTCAAGGTTAAAGGTCCCAGGGTTCTTGGGTTTTAGGCTTCTCTGTTCAAGGTTAAGGTTCCAAGGTTCCAAGGATTAGGGTTATAGGGTTCAGAGTTCCAAGGTTAGAATTTTAAGGTTCCAAGGTTTATGGTTCCAAGGTTGCAAGATTCCAAGGTTCAAGGGTTCATTATTCAGAGTTCCAGGGTTAAGATTTCATTGTTATAGGGTTCTAGGTTTCCAGGGTTCTCAGTTCAAGGATCAAAGTTCCAAGTTTCAAGGTTCCAGGGTTTATGATTAAGGGTTCAGGGTTCCTAGGGTCCATGGTTAAAAGGGTTCCAAGGTTCTAGGTTCAAGGTTCCAAGGTTCTAGGTTCAAGGTTCCAAGGTTTAGGGTTAAGGTTTTAATGTTACAAGATTCAACGGTTTAGGGTTTAGTGTTCCAAGGTTTAGAGTTTAGGGTTCTAGGTTTTTTATTTAGGGATCCATTCTTTAGGCTTCCAAGGTTAAGGGTTCATAGTTTACGAGTTTAAGGGTTCCTGGGTCTAGGGTTAAAGGTTTAGGCTTCTAAGGTTTAGAGTTCCAAGGTTGAGGGCTAAGGGCGTTAGGGTTCAGGGTTAAATGGTTCATGGTTCTAGGATTCTAAGGTTCGGGATTTTAGGGTTCAGAGTTAGGGTGTCTAGGGTTATAGGGTTCCAAGGTTCAGGGTTTAGAGTTCAAGGTTTTGAGATTGAGGGTCCTATGATTTAGGGTTCAGGGTTTAGTGTTTAGGGTTCAGGGTTAAGGATTTAAAGGTTCCAGGGCTCGAGCGTTTTGGCTCAAGGTTTAGAGTTCCAAGCTTTAGGGTTCGAGGGTTCAATCTTTAAGGTTTATAGTTTCAGGGTTCCATGGTTATAGGCTTAGGGTTGGGTTTAAAGTTCTAAGGTTCTATGGTTTAGAGTTTATTGTTCTAATGTTACAAGATTCAACAGTTCAAGGTTCAGTGTTCCATGGTTCAGAGTTTCGAGTTCCAAGGTTCTATGTTGATGGTTTAGGATTCAATTGTTCAAGGTTCCAGGGTTCATGGTTCAAGGTTCAGGGTTAACGAGTTCAGGGTTCTAGGGTCTAGGGTTAGAGGTTTCATGGTTTTGTGTTTAAGGTTTCAAGGTTCCAAGGGTTCAGGGCTTTCAAGGTTAAGGTTCTAGGGTCCCAGTGTTAAAGGTTTTGGCTTCTGAGGTTCAAAGGTCCATGGTTCTAGGGTTCTAGGGTTCAGAGTTAAGGTGTGACATCCCGTTTTTCCCTTGCTTAAATTTTTTTCTTTTTGTAAACACATGTACTAACTTTAAACAATTTAAGGTAAAACTTATCAATTTGAAATCCTTGAAATAAAATACAGGAGAAGACTTTTATTTAACTTCATCAAAATTGATTCTATTCGTAATAAGTAACCAAAACATACTTGTACTTTAACATTAAAACAAAGTTATTACAAAACAGTTATTGACCAAACATAATATTATACATTAGTTTTCAAACACAACATTTCCATTTACAGGGGTCGCCCACCGGTCAAAATTTCACTAACAGCTGCAAACTTCCGTAATGGACGTACTTCACCACCTCAAGCATCTATCCACGATAAGTAGAGTCCACAATATCTATCGCATCACCTACATTACAAAGCTTATCTAATGAGCCTAACGCTCAGTAAGTTAATCCATAATAATAAAAAATTTGTGAGACCTTTATGCATATCCTGCTTTATAAAAACAATGCAATTTTGGTATTGTTCATTTCATTTCTTTTCTTTCACTTAACAATCCAGTTAATGTGGGTAATACCGTCTAGGGGAGAGTAGGCACCATTTGGTCCAAATCTTGGGACTGCAAAACTCAAACCCCGCCCAACATATAACTATTTACGTACATTTCGTTAATTTCACTCTTTCATTGGTTTGATCGTTGAAGGTACCACGGGAGAGAGTAGACACCATTTGGCCTCCCTCGAGGAAGTCTAACTCGAGCTCCTCCCTCAACGACCTGTTGCAAATTATCATGAAAATCATGCATGCAAATCATTTTCGTATTTTTCTTAAAACCATGATGCATGAACAATTAAAATGCATGAACATGTTAACATGCAATAAAATATATAATTCAAACATTGCAAGCATTCTAAACATGTATCTTTATTCTAACGCCAAAAATCAATCAATCATCAAACAAGGCACACAAACATATTCTCAAATAAATTGAGGTCGTTGTATTGTGCATTACACCCCAAACAATCCAGAATATTGCAAAATCATAAAATCCTAATTTTTGTAATGTAGTCCCCTTTAGGGCCAATCACATGCAACATTAACTTACCTTAAATCCTTAGCCTTATTGAAAAACTTGATCAATATGTTGCTGCACTTGAAAACCTGAAACACAAGTAACATAATTCATTAATTTTAAAGTATCGCTTTGGTATAACATGATCTTTAATCGATTGTAACTTTATCTAGACTAATCCAAATAATACGATCCAGGTGTTTGAATGTTTCTTGAGATATCTACTCCAATTCATCAGAAGACATTAAAGTAATTTGAAGCATCTAAACATACGTTATATTAAAAAACTGTTTAGAATACATTATTTTCGAGTAACTGTTGCATAACAAAAACTTCAACCTTTCATAACTTAAGTTATACTTCTTGGATTGAGGGGATTCACTTTTCATTCTTCTCCGTAAAATGTCTATTTCAAATTATCAGAAGAGTTTCAAGTCATTTGAAAACTTGAACTTCCAGTAAAATTACAAACCCTAAAACTGCCTGATTTTCTCAAAAGTTTTTGCATAATCTTGATATAAATATCACCAACATGCTTAATTAACCATTCCGAATCAATTCATCAATTTAAACATGCTCTTAGGGTTAGAATTGATACCTTAGAATAGGGAAGATCGAAACCAAAACCCTTGAGTCGTTTGGTTCCTCTTCTTTTCTCTTATTTCCTTGTAGAGTGAACTAAACTTGCTTTAAACATAAAAACTCTTCACCAAAACTTTAATCCAACAAAAGAACCTCACTTAATCTTCCAAAACCAGAGAGAATCAGGAAGAGAGCTGAAGAATCCGTGGGTTTCTGATGCGGATCAAGTGATGACACAAATCAATCCCAAGAAGAAAGACCAATTGCAAGGAATTGGAGGCCCAATGACAAGTCAAGAACCAAGAAAATGCATGAAGCGCTATGTTGTTTAGTGGAAGAAATTGAAATGAAAGAATCTATTCAACATCAGAATAAAATGCTTATTATGTTAAGTGTTGAAGATGATATTGACATCATACAAGATGGTAAAGCACACAAGCCCAAGAGCCCAAGCCAATAAAAGATATTGAATGGACAAAGGAAATAGGAAAGTACATGCAACTTTCCTTAAAACAAACTTTTACTTGACCAGCAAGCATATATTGGCAGATTCAACAATCTTACCAAAGTTATTTTAAAACTTTTTCTTCATCAAAGTTGTAGCTGCTTTCAAGACCTTTTCGGAATGGGCTTGATCATAAAAATCGGACTTTTTTTTTCCTGGAAAAATACACAACTTACCAAAACAGAAGTGCCTTGCAACAATTCCGAAAATTATTTCTTTTTATTTTATTAAGTTTCTTAATTACTTTCTATTTCCTAATTTACTTGTTGTTAGTTTAGAAAGTGTGTAGCCTATTTAAAGGCATTTAAGCTATTGTAATAGGGGACAACTTTTATGATTAATTCCCCTTGAGTGTTTTGGAGAGATTTTCTCTTTGGTTCTTTGCGAAGAACTTGATCTTCATCAAGTTAATTCTTGATAGATCAAATTTGATAGCTTTTGTTCTTACCGACAAGTTTGGTCTGGGTCAAGCTCCTTGTTTGATAACTTAGGTTCCATCGGCAAGGTTCGATTGGGGTCAAGTTCCTCGTACTTGATTCAAAGGCGATCCAGGTGTCTTTTTCCGCATTGTTGAAGGGTCTCGGGTTTGATATACCTGTGGTTCTCATCAGTTTCTCAGCTTTTCAAGAGAGTTCTTACGGTAAAATTACCTTATTATCCAATTTGTCCATGTTAAAATTCATATTTGCCCTTACTTTTTCTTATATTTGTAGAAATACCTTAATTATCATCTTTTAATCACACATTCTTATATTAATTAATCTATATTAGTACTAATATAATCTTCAAGATTAACTTAATTAATCATGATTATTAAACCTTAATTGCCTCTTAATCATTCACTAATTACACCTAATCATGATTAGACACTAATCTAATGGTGACATGTGGAACTTTCTTATTGCTTCACTACTTTAATATATAAAATCATAATTTTCATTTAATAATATTCTATGATTAATATTTATTCAAATTATATCATTGATTAAGGAGGAAATGTAAGGTAGAGGTGTCATATCCTTTAACTATGGTTAGCTTTACTAATTAATTTAGATTAGTATTAACTTAAGTTTCAAGGCTATTAATACATAAACATATATATTAAGATGTTAGGATCTTGTTCCTTCAAAAAGTTTGGGTATTACATTCCACCCTCCTTATTTAAAATTTTGTTACCAAAATTTACATGTCAAAAAGTTTCGGATACTTCTTCATCATGTCTTGTTGCCTTCCCACGTGGCTTCCTCTATAGTATGGTTTCTCCATAGGACTTTGACCAAAGGGATTTGTTTGTTTCTCAATTCTTTTGTTTTTGAATCCAAGATCCTTACCGGTTTTCCTTCATATGTCAAAGTAGGCTCAATGTCAATACTTCTACCTTCAATCACATGAGTAGTATCACGTACACATTTCCTTAACATTGAAATGTGAAAAACATTGTGGATCCTAGCCATAGATGATGGCAATTTCAACATGTAAGCTGTTTTGCCTTACTTCTTTATAATATGGAAAGGTCCAATAAATCATGAAATAAGCTTTCCCCTTTTTCAAAACCGCATTACTCCAAAGGTTCTTGGGTTTAGGGTTTTGGATTCAGAGTTCTAGGGATCTAAGTTTTTGGTTCAGGTTTTAGGGATCTGGGTTTTTGGTTCAGGGTTCCAAGGTTCACGGTTCAAGGGTTCAATGTTTAGGGTTCAGGGTACTAGGGTTCAAGGGTTTAGGCTTAGGGTTCATGGTTCAAGGTTCTAGGGTTCAAGGTTTGCAAGGTCAAAGTTAAGGATTCAGGGTTTAGTGTTCAAGGGGTTCAAGGGTTCAAGGGTTCAGAGTTCGAGGATTCAGAGTTGAGGGTTCAAAGGTTAATTGTTAAGGGTTAAAGGTTTAGGGTTTATAATTCAAGGGTTCGAAGGTTCCAAGATTTAGGGTTAGGGGATTCAGGGTTCTAGAATTAAAGGTTCATTGTTAAGGGTTTAGCATTCCAAGGTTATGAGTTCCAATGTTCAAGGTTAGTGTTCTAGGGTTTTGGGTTCTAAGGTTCAAGGTTCTAGGGTTCTAGGATTCATTGTTCAGGATTCAAGGTTCTAGGGTTCAAGGTTCCAGGGTTCTAGGGTTCAAGGTTCAAAGTTCCAAGGTTCAAGTTTCAGGGTTCCAGGGTTTAGGGTTAAGGGTTTAGGGTGCAGGGTTTTAGGGATCAGGGTTTCATGGTTCAGGGTTCTTGGTTAAGAAATCCAGAGTCTAGATTCAAGGTTCTAGGTTTCTATGGTTAAGAGTGTAGGGTTCCAAGGTTAAGGGTTCTATTGTTCAAGGTAGATGGTTTAGGGTTTAGGGTTTCAGAGTATATGGTTAAAGTGTTCCATGGTTCTAGGATTTCAGGATTCAGGGTTCATGGTTCAAGGTTAAGGGTTAAGGCTAAGGGTTTAGGATTTTAGGTTCAAGGGTTCAAGGTATAGGGGTCATTGTTTGAGCTTTAAGGGTTCTAGGGTTCCAAGGTTCCATGATTCAGGTTTAGGGTTAAAGGTACAGGGTTCCAACGTTCAATTTTCTAGGATTGAGGGTTCAAAGGTTTAGTGTTTATGGTTCCAAGGTTCAAGGGTACCAGGTTATGGGTCCATGGTACGTGGTTTAGAGTTCTAGGGTTCAGGGTTCAAGGTTGTTGGGTTCTAAGGTTCGGGGCTTAGGCTTCCATGTATTAGGGTTCTAAGGTTCAGGGTTCTTGGGTATAGGGTTCCAAGGTTATTTTTTTGAGAGTTCCAAGGTTTCAGGGTTCAAGGGTTCTAGTGGTCCAGGGTGCAGAGTTCAAGGTTTTTTGGTTCCATGGTCCAGGGTTCACGGTTCCAAGGTTAAGGGTTCCATAGTTTAAAGTTATGGGTTCAACGATTTTAGTGTTCCAGTGTTCAATGTTTCAAGGTTCAAGGTTCTAGGGTCCAGGGTTTTAG
The DNA here is from genome assembly GCA_003255005.1 of Begonia fuchsioides. Classification (NCBI taxonomy): domain Eukaryota; kingdom Viridiplantae; phylum Streptophyta; class Magnoliopsida; order Cucurbitales; family Begoniaceae; genus Begonia; species Begonia fuchsioides. The sequence continues at coordinate 30,158 of QAOC01043420.1, read as the reverse complement.
GGTTCTGGGTTTCAAGGTTCAAGGTTCAAGGTTGACACGAAATGGGAAAGGAAATAATGGAATAATTTGGATCGGAGGATTTTTAGGGTTTACCCGAACAATCAGATTCAGGATAAACTTTGGGCGCTTAGACCTCACAAACGGGAGTGAGATTTCTTATGAAATTTGGAGGGAATCTTGATTTATGAGGATAGGATAGATCCTCTAAAAAAGGATAGGATCTCACGGACTAAATGAGAGATATGCCAAAAATTGTAAAGGCGGATAATGGAAGAATTAGGGTTTTCCCGGCAGATCCCAAAAAATCAGGGGCAAACGTTGGACGGGTAGATTTCAGAAACGGGAGTGAGTTTGGGGCTGAAAATTGGAAGTTTTCTTGATGGACAAATATATGAGAGATCGTTCAAAATTAAAAAGATTCTCACGTAGGGTTTTAGATATATGCCAATGGGATGAATGCGGGATAGGGTTTGATCGGAAACGAAGAACAACGGAAATTTGACTTTACTTCACGTAAAAATGGCCGCTTGAGCTGATGATCCACACTCTCACCCTTAGACCATGAAGATGGCTGGAGAAATGTGGTAAGGATAGATCATCCTAGCTTGGAAGGATGACCAACTCCGGTTGTCTCTTGGTGGCTGGAATATGGATTCCGGAGACCGAGTCTTTGGAGAGAAAAACTTCAAAGGGGGAGATTTACAATTTGAAAAGAAAATCTTCTAAATTCAAATATGCCAGTTACATTCAGCATAGGTAAGATTAAATAGGAAAACTAAGCAACATCACGTTCTTCATCGGACGGCCCGAAACATCTCCAAGAAGCACAATCCATGGCATCAAAGATGGACCAATGAAGAGCCTTCATGGGGGGCTCCTCCTCCAGTCATTAAGCTTCTAGGAAATGTCCGAAATTCCCTCCCAAATAATAATTAGATAACCCTAGAATTTTCCATGCAAATCCATGCAACAAACGCGTGAAAAAAAAACCTAATAAGATTGTTTCCCAGGTAGATTGTGCTGCCCTCTTTGTGTTGGTTGTAGTTGACTAGGCAAACAACATTCAATTTTAACGTTCTACCTTTAGTTAGAAAGCTTGAGAAGTTAGCTATCTTTCCTTAGAAGGAGTCGTTTTGCTTTAAGGCAGCCAAGATCATCAAAAGAGCCAAAAATCTTCAGGGGTCCATCTGAGTTGGGAAACCCTCTCGAGTTCTCATGCAAAGAGCATCTTCAACGGGGATCAAATGCGGGTTCCGGTCTGGACTCCTCGGGTTTTGGTTGAAGTTCCGCCTCTTCTCCAAGACAAGTTATAACATATTTTTCCTTTTATGATCTTCCAAAGTTATCTTAAAATTTTGGAAATCTTTAAGTATTTTTCTTGAAAAATTAACACACAAATTAAAAAATTCACGAGCTCGGGCTTGGATGAGTATTCTGCTAGGGATGCAAATCCGTGGCATGTCAAAGGTTCCAGGGTTCAACATTCCATGGTTACAAAATTCTAGGGTTCAACGTTCCATGGTTACATGATTGTAGGGTTTCAGCATTTAAGGTTAAGGGTTTCAGGATTTGGAGTTCAAGGTTCTAGAGGTCAAGGGTTCCAGGGTTGTTAGTTTATGGTTCAGAGTTTCGGGTTCCAATGATCATGGTTACAATGTTAAGATTCAGGATACCAAGGTTCAAGTTTTGAAGGTTCCAAGAATCAAGGATTTAGTGTTCATGGTTTTAGGTTTCAGAGTTCTGGGTTCTTGGATTTCACTGTTCTCAGTTAAGGTTCCAGTGTACCAAGGTTCAGGGTTCAAGGGTTTAGGGTTGAAAGGTCCACAGTTAAGGGTCTCATGATTTCAGGGTTCAGAGTTCAAAGGTTCTAGATTTAAGGTTTCAGGGTATAAGGTTTCAAGGTTACAAGACTTCAAGGTTCTAGGGTTCATGTTTTAGGGTTCCAGGGTTTAGGGTTTCATCATTCAGAGTTCAGAATTTAGAGTTCTATGGTTCTATGGTTCTAGTTTAATGGTTTAGGGTTCCATTTTTCAAGTTTCCAGTGTTCAAGGTTCAAGGTTCAGAGTTAAAGGGTTTGAGCGTTTGAGTGTTCATGGTTATTGGTTATGTTCATGGTTTTAGAGTTCCAAGGTTTCAAGGTTTAGGGTTCAGATTTAATGGGTTTGAGGGTTTAAGTGTCCATGGTTATTGGTTTTGTTCAAGGTTTTAGAGTTCCGATTCTAAGGTTTAGGGTTTGGGGTTCTCGGGTACATATTTTAGGGTTCAGGGTTTCAAGGTTAAGGTTTAGAGGTTATAGGCATCTAGGGTTAAGGGTTTATGGTTTAGGGTTCCAAGGTTTAGAGTTTGAAGGTTTAGGATTCAAGGTTCTAGGGTTTAGTCTTCCATAGTTTTGGGTTTAGTGTTCTCAGGTTCAGGGCAGGTTTTTTGGTTATAGGGTTCTAGAGTTCTAGGATTTAGGGTTTAGGGTTTTATGTTCAGGGTTCCAGTGTTCTTGGTTCTAGGTTCTGTAGGATCGTGTTTAACCT
>QAOC01043420.1:0-27084 GCA_003255005.1 Begonia fuchsioides | reverse complement strand
CTTCAATCGGTCGACATACTTGATAGACGGTCGACATATGATTCTTCTCTGGTCTTTGAGCGGTCGACATAAGTACATACCTGTCGACATAAGTTGCTTCTACGAGCCTAGCTGCACTTGCTAAAACTTCAATTTTATCTTACATAGTTATCATCAAAAATAATTGATTGCTTTAAAACCTTTTAAAGCTAACAGGTTCAAGGATCAAGGTTCCATGGTTCACAGTTACAGAGTTCAGGGTTCCAAGGTTCAAGGTTCAAGGTTCCAGGGTTCCAAGTTTAGGTTTTCTAGGATTTAGGGTTTAAGATTCAAGGTTCAAGGGTTAATGGTTGAAAGTTTTGGGTTTAGAGTCCTTGAGTTAAGGGTTTCAAAGTTCAGGGTTCCAACATTAAGGGTTCAATGTTTAGGGTTCAGCGTTTACGGTTCAAGGATCCAGGGTTCCAAGGTTTAGGGTTTAGGGTTCAAGGTTAAGGATTTCAAAGTTTAGGGTTCTATGGTTAAGGGATCAAGGGTTGTGAGGTTTACAGGGTTCATGGTTTATAGGGTTCCAAGGTTCCAAAGGTTCAGGGTTTAGAGTTCCAAGGTTTAGGGTTAAGGGTTTGAGGATGTAAGGTTGCAAGGTTACAAGATTCTAGTGTTCTAGGGATCAAAGTTCAAGAGTTTTAGGGTTCAGAGTTTAGGATTCTAGTTTTTATAGTTCATATTTCAAGCTTCCATGGATCAGGGTTCCAAGGTTCAGGCTCTAGGGTTCCAAGGATCAGGTTTTTAGGGTTTAGGGTTCCAATGTTCAAGTTTTAGGGTTTTAATGTTCAAGGTTTGAAGATTCCATGGTCCAAAATTCATATTTCAAGGGTTATCGGTTCCGGGTTTATGGTTCCAAAGTTCAGGGTCTAGGGGTTTATTGATGTGGTCACGCTTGGCAAAACCTGAAGTACCGATCAAAGAAAGCTCGAGGAGAGTCATCACAAGGAACCAACAAGATAATCGGCCCGACCAAACTCTTGAATTGTTGAGCACGTTGGAGGCCGAACTAAGCTGTCCTTGATAAATCTATTATACATTTTTTTGTGCAGCCATTTTTGAAGACAATAGCATGAGAGAAAAGCTGGCAAAACCCATTTCTTCTTTTGTGTCCAATCCATCACATTTTCTTGCAGCCAACAAGTGATGAGACTTCAACTTTTATAACCTTCACCTCTGCCAATGAGATCTCAGCAAAGTCCCTGCAAGCCCACAATTTTTGCAACCATTCAACCCCCTGTATCACCTTTTGCAGTTCCCAAATGATAAGACTTCAACTTTTATCACCTTCACCTCATCCAACGAGATCTCAACAAAATCTCTACAAGCCCACCATCTTTGCAGCCTTTAAGTGACAGGTTTTCACACTTATCACCTGCACCTCCTCCAATCACGTTTGGACATGCAGCCTACAAGCACTCAAGAGGAGAAAACCATTTGGGAGCATTCACACTTCTTTTTACTTTTCCATCACACTTTTTTATTAACCTATGTTAGCTAGGCTTGAGTAAAACGTGATGGATGCAATTTAGAGGCTATATAAGCCTTCCTTAGCATATTTTGATGGGTTGTTAAACGCATAATGACATGCCATGGATGGGCATGCCAAGCGGACCTATCACCCGAGCCCGAGATCGGGATTTTTCTAATATGTTTGTTAATTTTGCAGGAAAATTAATTGAAGAATCATACATTTCCTAGCCAACTTTAGAGAATCAAACAAGGCCAAAACACATGATAATTTGGCATGGAGAAAAGCCCGGACCTGAACCCGATTGAAGTATCACGTTGCATGGCGAGTTGGAGTCCCATGCAAAAGTGATCAATGGTTCCACGACTCAACTCACCAGCATTTACATGGATTGAAGAGATTTTATCGCATTTTTAGCTTAATTTTTACGTGAATTTTATGTTAGATACTTGGAGAACCCGAGAGGGTTTCTCGGCTAGGTTTTATGTTGTTTATTTTTGCATGCTTGCATGGGGTTTGCAAGAGGAATTTTTGGCTATGAGAAGGGTATTTTGGGCCAAGGAAGAAGGGAAAATTGGCTGAAGAGATTCAAGATCACGTGGCCTCCACATTCTTGCAATCTCATTGGTCCAATTTTCCCTCCTTTATTTCAATTTCCAGCATGCAAGTTGCATGCCTTTGGCCCTCAATTTGTCCTCCTTTTTTCCCACTCTTCTCAGCAGATAAAACCTCCCCCATTGCGTGATTGTAAGGTCAATTTGGAATTTGAATTTAAGAAGATTTTAGCTCTCTCCCTTTTGGGTCATCTTCCAATTTCAGCCGGCAGCCGGAATTCCTCCGGCCATCGTGGGTTCTTCAGGAGATTCCTCCTCTGCGCTGGGGTTCTCTCCTTGCTTCAAAGTCTCCAGCCTTTCTCAAGGTGATAGGGTGAGCTTCAAGTCCATAAGCTCCATCTTCCATCGTTGGTTTTGTTTGATATTTCAATTCTTCCGACGGTTGTCAATTTCCGGCCACCGCTGACCGCCATTACTGTTCCATTGCTTTTCGACCGATCCATCCAAGTGATTTCCTTCATTTTTGGAGGGCTATCACCTATCTTCTTCCTAGAGTTAGACTAAAAAATTTAGCCTGAAACTCGATCTTATCGTTGAGTTATCGCCATCCAAATTCCAGTTCAGATTCTGGAATTATCCGATTATCGTTTTCCATATAACCTAACCCAATTCTCACACTTCCTAAATCTAAACCCCCTCCATTTCTGGGTCATTTGGTATCAGATCCATAAATCCCTCCCCGCCTTCCTCTTTACCTCTGTTTTTGTGTGATTTTAAGTTTGGAGGATGGCCTTGAGAAGTGGTTTCAGCCATCAACCAAACTTGGAAACTAAAGATGAAGAAACTCCCTTGTTAATGGTTATCCGAAGAGTGCTTACTACTCAAATTCAACAAGAGGAACTCCAACAAGAAAATATCTTCCATAGTAGGTGTTTGATCCAAGAAAAGGTATGTTCACTTATCATTGATGGTGGTAGTTGCACTAACGTAGCATCTCGGGATTTAGTTGATAAATTGTAGTTGAAAACTAGTTTACATCCGAAGCCTTATAAATTGCATTGGATAAAGGATAAGGAAGACCTCAAGGTTACCGAGCAAGTGTGCATTGATTTTTCTATTGGGAAGTATAAAGATAAGGTGATGTGTGATGTGGTTCCCATCAGTGCAAGTCATGTATTACTCGGGAGACCATGGCAATACGATCGGAGGGTTATGCATGATGGATTCACAAATCAATACTCATTCAAATTTAATGGATGATCTATTAAATTAGTTCCTCTTGAACTGGATCAAGTGGCCAAGGATGAACTTGAGAAGGCAAAGAGCTTGGCCAAAACTAATTTGTTTATGTATAAGAAAGAGTTATTGAGAACTATTTTGGCAGGAAATCCGATGATACTTATATTAGTCTGAGAAAGAATTGAAGAAATGGGAGAAATTCCTCAAGAGATCTGAGATCTCCTTGAGGAGTATCTAGATGTATTCCCGGAAGACTTACCACTCGGTCTACCACCACTCCGGGGTATCGAACATCAAATAGATTTGCTACCGGGAGCAATCCTTCCAAACAAGCCTTCTTATAGGTTGAATCCCGAGGAGGCTAAGGAGTTACATCAACAAGTTCAAGAACTTCTCGATAAAGGGCATATCCTGGAATAATTAAGTCCTTGTTCCGTACCCGCTTTATTGGTCCCAAAGAAGGATGGGAGTTTTCGAATGTGTGTTGACAGCCGAGGCATCAACCAAATCACTATTAAATATCGTTTTCTGATTCATCGGCTCGAGGATATGTTAGATGAACTCAGCGGAGCTTCTTGTTTTTCAAAGGTGGATCTAAAGAGTGGTTATCACCAAATCCGCATGAAGGAAGGAGACGAATCGAAAACAGCATTCAAAATAAAGTACGGCCTCTACGAATGGTTAGTAATGCCTTTTGGGCTATCTAATGCCCCTAGTACTTTTATGAGGCTTATGCACTACGTACTTAAAGAATTTTTTGGAAAATTTGTTGTGGTTTATTTCGATGTTATATTGATTTATAGCCTTGACATGCATAGTCACCGAGAACACCTTAAATTGCTATTTAAAAAGCTCCGTGATTTTAAGCTTTTTGGCAACTTGAAGAAATGCTCTTTTGTGCAACCAAGAATTTAGTTCTTGGGATTTATTATATCCAAGGAGGGAATTGAAGTAGATGAAATCAAGGTGGAAGCTATTCGGGAGTGGCCCATTCCAAGGTGTGTCTCAGTTGTCCAAAGCTTCCACGGGTTAGCATCTTTTTACCAACAATTCATTCAAGGTTTTAGCTCCATTGTGGCTCCTTTGACGGATTACACTAAGAAGGGAAGAGATTTCGAATGGACACCAAATTTTCAAGAGAGTTTTGAACTCATTAAGCACAAGCTTTGCAATGCCCCTGTGTTAGCCCTTCCTGATTTCAACTAAGTTTTTGAAGATGGAATGTGATGCTTCCGGAGTCGGGATAGGTGCTGTCCTTATGCAAGAAGGAAGACACTTGCATATTTTATTGAGAAACTCAAGGGAGCTACCCTAAATTATCCGACCTATGACAAAGAGTTCTATGCGGTAATTCGAGCACTCGAGGTATGACAACATTATTTGTTATCTAAAGATTTTATTATTCACTCAGATCATCAAGCTCTTAGGCACATTAAAAGCCAAGGAAAATTGAATAGAAGGCATGTCAAATGGGTGGAGTTTCTTGAGAGATATCCATATATAATCAAATACAAGAAGGGTGAAGTAAATGTGGTCGCCGATGCACTATCGAGGAGGTATGTCCCTCTAACCAAATTATCCACTAAATTCCTTGGTTTTGAATGGATTAAGGAAGCATATAAAGATGACCAAGATTTCAGAAAGTGGTATGAGTTGAGTATCAACAAGGTGGATTGCAGATATTACCTCATGGATGGATTTCTTTTTAAAGGAGGAAAGTTATGTAGTCCAAGTGGTGGCCTCCGAGATTCCCTTACCAAAGAAGCTCATGGTGGAGGGTTGGCTAGCCATTTTGGAGAAAAAAAAACTTTAGAGGCTCTTAAAGAGCATTTCTATTGGCCACACTTGTTCCGGGATATACATCGAATTATAGAAAAGTGCATTATATGTAAGAAAGCCAAGAGCCGATTGCTTCCTCACGGCTTGTATCTTCCACTTCCCATGCCAAGTCATCCTTGGATGGAGGTTAGTATGGATTTCATACTCGGTCTTCCTCAAACTTAAGACTCTATCATGGTTGTAGTAGATCGGTTCTCCAAGATGGCTCACTTCTTAGCTTGCTCAAAAACCAATGATGCACCACATGTGGCCGAGATTTATTTCAAAGAAGTGGTTCGTTTGCATGGGATACCGAAGACTATTGTTTCGGACCGAGATACGAAATTTATAAGCGCTTTTTGGAAGACTCTTTGGAGAAGGATTGAAACTAAACTACTTTTCAGCACCTCTTTCCACCCACAAACCGATGGACAAACGGAAGTTGTGAACCGAACGTTGGGAACTTTGCTAAGGAGCGTGGTAAATAAGAAACTCTCGGATTGGGACCTTCAACTCCCTTATATTGAGTTTGCATACAACTGTAGTGTTCATAGTGCTACCCGGACAAGCCCTTTTGAAGTGGTGTATGGTTTTATCCCCCTCACTCCTCTTGATTTGTTGCCCATTCCATCTAAGGAAATCAGCAATCCAGATGGTGCTAAGAAAGCTGAGATTATAAAAAAAACTGCACAAGAAGGTTAGTAAATCTATCCAAAGGGCTAATGAGAATCATGCTAAGTATGCAAACTGAGGTAGGAAAGAAATTAATTTCAAAGTGTGGGATCTCGTGTGATTACACTTGCGAAAAGAAAGATTTCTGAATCAAAGAGCTTCAAAGCTATCACCAAGAGCCGACAGCCCTTTCAAAATTTTTGAAAAAATTAATCCAAATGCATACAAACTCGAGTTACCGGGAGATTACGGAGTTTCAGCCACATTTAATGTTCAAGATCTTTCTCCCTTTGCTGGATTTGATAAGGATGAACAAGATGGAGATGACTTTCTGCTGGATTTGAGGTCAAATCCTCAAGAACCCAGGGAGGATAACATGTCACGGATTGGCATGCCAAGCGGAGCTAACACCCGAGCCCGAGCTCGGGATTTTTCTAATATGTTTATTAATTTTGCAAGAAAATTAATTGAAGAATCATACATTTCCAAGCCAACTTTGAAGAATTAAACAAAGCCAAAACACATGATAATTTGGCGTAGAGAAAAAGGTGGATTTTCAACAAAAAATCGAGAGCTTCGGAATCAAGCCCGAACCCGAACCCGATTGAAGTATCACGTTGCATGGCGAGTTGGAGTCCCATGAAAAAAAGTGATCAAGGGTTCCACGACTCAACTCACCAGCATTTACATGGATTGAACGGAATTTATCACATTTTTAGCTCAATTTTTAAGTGAATTTTACGTTGAATATTTAGAGAACCCGAGAGGGTTTCTCGGCTAGGTTTTATGTAGTTTATTTTTGCATGCTTGCATGGGGTTTTGCATGAGGGGTTTTCGGCTATGAGAAGGGTATTTTGGGCCAAGGAAAAAGGGAAAATTGGCTGAAGAGATTCAAGATCACGTGGCCTTCACATTCTTGCAATCTCATTGGTCCAATTTTCCCTCCTTTATTTCAATTTCCAGCATGCAAGTTGCATGCCTTTGGCCCTCAAATTTCACTCCCTTTTTCCCCCACTTCTTAGCAGATAAAACCTCCCCCATTGCGTGATTGTAAGGTCAATTTGGAATTTGAATTTAAGAAGCTTTTAGCTCTCTCCCTTTTCGGGCATCTTCCAATTTCAGCCGGCAGCCAAAATTCCTCCGGCAACCGTAGGTTCTTCAAGAGCTTCCTCCTTCTAGCTGGGGTTCTCTCCTTGCTTCAAAGTCTCCAGCCTTTCTCAAGGTCATAGGTTGACCTTGAAGTCCATAAGTGATGTGCCACGGATTAGCACATCTAGAAGCGGAAGCAAACTATTTTCTAATGAGTTTGTTGATTTTGTAGGAAGCTTGTTTTATAAAGGTTTAATCAAGAAGCCAAAGATGAAGGGCATGGTGAGCCCTAGTTGTCAAGTGGGGTTGATGCATTTCATGGGCCAACCACACTTGATGAAGGAAGAGGAGTTCAAGGGTGGCACATTAAGGTGGCCCCAAATCACCAAAACATGAAGGGGAAAGCATGTTTTCCTTTTGACAACTTTGTGTAATAATTTAGTTAGTTTTATGTAATAATTAGGAGGATAATTAGTAGCTTAAATTTGTGCACATGTAAGGGTACTTAGTGTACCCGTGGCATGGAAGGGTGATCAAAACATCCATGGTGATGAAAACAACATTTCTGGTTTCGGCCCAAGCTGACCTTCGAGGCTTGTGCAGCCGTTTCGACCACCTTCCGGACCTGTTTTGGACAAACGTGCTTCTACAAAAATGTGGCCCACATCTTAAGGTTTCCAGAATAGGGCAGAGCATAAAATTTGGACAACAACTGCCCAGCCAACGATCGCCATTACAGAGGCCTCCAGAAGATGGAGCGGCCCAAGAGCATCCAACCCATGGTGGCTGATCCATGGCCATGTTTGGCCCCAACGGAAAGGAAGGCTGAATTTCATCTTTGTCCTTCATGGGAGCAGCAGCTAGCAGCCCATGGAAGTGCCCAACCATTAGCCCAAAAGATACAAGTGTTCAAGTCCATTTGATTATGGACAATCCATCATGGGTTTGGCCCATCTATTAGGTTTTTGGTTTTTCACGTGAAAACCATGCTAGCTCCTCTCTTGTTTTTCTTTTGTTGTAAGTCAGTAAACGTGGCTGCAAGTGGAAAGGTCTTAGGAAGCCTTAGGGGATGGCTTTTACCTTCCCGTAGTGACCATCACTCTTGTTAGTGATGAAATTCAAGGGTGGGCCCCTTTACCATACCTTGATGTTGGTTTAGCACTTAGGACTATAGGTGATAATCATGTGCCTTTTGTAGCTCGTGGGAAGGAGGGTTTTTACCCTTCCTTTCTCAGCATTTGCAGATAGAAAAGTATTGGAAAATTTGCAGAAGCTTTGAAGCTCTCAAACCCTCTTTTCTCACGGCTTCACATGTTTTTAAACTGTAATTTTGGTCAAACTTAGCCCACTCTCAAAGGTTTAAGTCCTCCAATTTATAGCTAAATCCCCTGTATGTGTTTCGAGTTCTCCTTGCTCCAATCCCCTGTTGCTGCCTACCTTTCTTTCTCTTGGCAGATTGTTGCCATCTCCTATCTTCCCGACACTTCCTCCTACCCCGAGCGTGTCATTTGGTATCAGAGCCAAATATCCCTTTCCAACTTCCTTTTTGCCTCTGTATTTTTGTTGTTTTATTTTGATAATATGTATTCACTAGTTGCACCACATTCGAGATCAAACCGAGCAGCAAAAAGCCACTTTTCGGATTACCTTGAATCGGACTATTATGAATCGTTGGAGGAACTCAAGCTCCTTGTGTTGGAACTTCGTCAAGATATTCACAAGTTGAATAAAAGTTATGTTGTTTCTCTCCAACAAAAAGTGGAAGAAATTGTTGAGGTACAAACCGAGCAAGTGGATGATGTTGTCGGTTTTGAGGAAAATAATTTTTCCCCGGAATCCGACAACTCTAATGATATCTTTGAGAATCTTCATGAGCCTAACAAAGAAGAGATCATAGACAACCCTTCATTGGCAGCAACATCTCATCCTTGCATGGAAGGGACAAATGATTTTGAAGAGTTTATAATGAAATACCATTGTATCCAAGTAGACCTTGAGGATGACATGGCCAAACCGCACAAGGTTGTGGCCGAAAGGTATGATCTATTTAACCAAGTGCTTAGTTACCTTCATCATATTGGTTTCAGTGGACGTGGATATTTTAATGGTATTGATCTGAAGTTTTTGAAGGAAAATTTTATTATAGAAGTTAATCATGCTAATTTGGTGGTTCAAGATTCCTCAATTGGAGATAATGAGCTTGTGATGCCTTATTTTAGTGCTAAAGGAATATTGGATATACCCCACCTTAGAAATGAACATTGTAGCATGTATGTTGATGCCTTTACTATTGATGACCCGTGGCTTGTCTCATTTCATTTCAATGAGTTTTCAAAACCGATAGTTGGATTTAAATGGAATGAAGAAACTTATGGAAAGTTTTGGGTTCAAAATTTTTTTTGGTGGTTAAAGGGAATGCAACAATACATTTTAATTGATGGTGTTAAGCTTAATGAGGTCTTAAGCTTTGGAAGTTATTCATTTGTTGTGGCCAAGTATGACCATTATATTTTTGGATATTCTTTGTTTCTATCTCAAGTTTTTGGCATGAAACCCGAGAGTATGTTTTTGCTACAAGCTTCATTTAAGATGTGGATGATCGCTTGGCCCCATTGGGAGAAGAGTTATCACGACATTGAGTTCCTTGACCTGAATGGAGCCAAGAAGTTCGAGCTAGTAAAGATGACACATAACTATGGATGTGAAGCTATGCAAAGAGACACCAAATCTTATACCGAGATTGCTAACCGAGGAAGAAAGAAGGTAAAGTTCAAGGTAAGAGATTTGGTTTGGCTTAGCCTAGAGAGGGAGATGTTTACGAAACAAAGGTGTTCAAAGATAGATCCTAAAGGTGAAGGTCCTTTCAAGATTTTGGAGAATGTTACTCAAAATTCCTTCAAGCTTGAGTTACCCGGAAAATTTGGAATTGCAGCCATTTTACACATTCGTTGTCTATCTTCTTATGTCGATGATGATGAGGATTACGAGGATGAGGAGGAGCAGCCCATGGATTTGAGGGCAAATCCTCATTCACCCGGAGGGGATGATGTGCCACGGATTAGCACATCTAGAAGCGGAAGCAAACTATTTTCTAATGAGTTTGTTGATTTTGTAGGAAGCTTGTTTTATAAAGGTTTAATCAAGAAGCCAAAGATGAAGGGCATGGTGAGCCCTAGTTGTCAAGTGGGGTTGATGCATTTCATGGGCCAACCACACTTGATGAAGGAAGAGGAGTTCAAGGGTGGCACATTAAGGTGGCCCCAAATCACCAAAACATGAAGGGGAAAGCATGTTTTCCTTTTGACAACTTTGTGTAATAATTTAGTTAGTTTTATGTAATAATTAGGAGGATAATTAGTAGCTTAAATTTGTGCACATGTAAGGGTACTTAGTGTACCCGTGGCATGGAAGGGTGATCAAAACATCCATGGTGATGAAAACAACATTTCTGGTTTCGGCCCAAGCTGACCTTCGAGGCTTGTGCAGCCGTTTCGACCACCTTCCGGACCTGTTTTGGACAAACGTGCTTCTACAAAAATGTGGCCCACATCTTAAGGTTTCCAGCATGGGGCAGAGCATAAACTTTGGACAACAACTGCCCAGCCAACGATCGCCATTACAGAGGCCTCCAGAAGATGGAGCGGCCCAAGAGCATCCAACCCATGGTGGCTGATCCATGGCCATGTTTGGCCCCAACGGAAAGGAAGGCTGAATTTCATCTTTGTCCTTCATGGGAGCAGCAGCTAGCAGCCCATGGAAGTGCCCAACCATTAGCCCAAAAGATACAAGTGTTCAAGTCCATTTGATTATGGACATTCCATCATTGGTTTGGCCCATCTATTAGGTTTTTGGTTTTTCACGTGAAAACCATGCAAGCTCCTCTCTTTTTTTTCTTTTGTTGTAAGTTAGTAAACGTGGCTGCAAGTGGAAAGGTCTTAGGAAGCCTTAGGGGATGGGTTTTACCTTCCCTTAGTGACCATCACTCTTGTTAGTGATGAAAGTCAAGGGTGGGCCCCTTTAGCATACCTTGATGTTGGTTTAGCACTTAGGACTATAGGTGATAATCATGTGCCTTTTGTAGCTCGTGGGAAGGAGGGTTTTTACCATTCTTTTCTCAGCATTTGCAGATAGAAAAGTATTGGAAAATTTGCAGAAGCTTTGAAGCTCTCAAACCCTCTTTTCTCACGGCTTCAAGGGATTTTGGTGAGTAATATCCAATTTTCTTTGTTTGTCTTGGTGTTGGTGATTAGCTAGGATCACTAAACCTTATTCCAACCTCCTTCCTCACTTGTTTAGGAACAAAAGCGAGCTTGGAAATCCCATAGCCTTCCTCCATTTGTTGTTTGCATTTGTGTTTTGTCTTTGTTGTTGGATGCTGTTTTTGGTGCTTACCCGAGTGAATTTGTGCAACAAAAGTCCAATTCGTGCCATTTCTGTTTTCCGTGAACAAAAGTCCCCAATTTTATGGCTGTGAGTTCCTCTTTCATGGCTTGAAATAACTGTTCTTTAAGTTTAGCCACAACCCCTCCCCATCAAGAGTTATGCATGCTTTTTCCACTGCCTTCTACCCGAACTTCTGAAATCGGGCAGTTCTGTCCATCAATTTTCTATCCTGCATATCTTCCAATCTACCAGTGGTTTTCCCCTCAAACCACTTGAAATTTCTTCCCACTTCGTTGAAGTTAAGTTCTGCCAATTTCCACCCTCCCAGACTCCCTGAATTGGAAGTTGTGCAGAAGTCTTCCCAACACCCCTACACTGTTTCTTTCAGCTTTGTCTGTTTGTGCACCTAAAATTGCCTCCGTATATTTTATTGATCGTCACGTGTTTTTAAGCTGTAATTTTGGTCAAACTTAGCCCACTCTCAAAGGTTTAAGTCCTCCAATTTATAGCTAAATCCCCTGTATGTGTTTCGAGGTCTCCTTGCTCCAATCCCCTGTTGCTGCCTACCTTTCTTTCTCTTGGCAGATTGTTGCCATCTCCTATCTTCCCGACACTTCCTCCTACCCCGAGCGTGTCAATAAGCTCCTTCTTCCATCATTGATTTCGTTTGATATTTCAATTCTTCCGCCGGTTGTCAATTTCCGGCCACCGCTGACCGCCGTTACTGTTCCATTGCTTTCCGACCAATCCATCCACGTCATTTACCTCATTTTTGGAGGGCTATCACCATCTTCTTCTCAGAGTTCCACTCAAAATTTCAGCCTGAAACTCAATCTTATCGTCGATTTATCGCCGTCCAAATTCCAGTTCAGATTCTGGAATTATCAGATTATCGTTTTCCATATAACCTAACCCAAATCTCCCACTTCCTAAATCAAAAACCCCTCCATTTCCGTGTCACATAATATCAAGAGCATTTGCTTGATTCAGTTTGTTGAGAATTTCTCCAAACACCCTTTCATTCCTCTCAGTGAGAGTTTCTAGTTGTCAAATTAGTGACTTGCTGCAATCTTCCCTACTTCGTGCAAGAGGGATTCAAGAGTAAGATTGTAGATTTGTTTGCTTTTGTGTTATTCTCAATCTTTCGTGTCGTGTTTTCTGTTAACATGGCACGTCATTTATGGTTAAGTGTTCCAATGTTTAAGGGTTCCAAGGTCACAATTTAAGGGTTCCAGGGTTCCGGGTACAAAGTTCTAGGGTTCCATGGTTTAGCATTTAAGGTTCCATGGTTACTAGATTCTTGGGTTCAGGGTTCAGTGTTCAATGGTTCAGAGTTCAGAGTTCCAGAGTTTCAGAGTTCTAGGTTGAGGGTTTAGGGCACAAATTTTTAGGGTTCCATGGTTCCCGGCTAAGGGTTCATGGTTCACACGTTTAATGGTTCCAGGGTCCATGGTTTAAGGTTGTACGGTTTCAGGTTCAAGGTTCCAGGGTTCCAGTGTTCACGATTTAGGGTTTATGGTTCTAGGGTTTACGGTTAAGAGTTTTAGGGTTCAATGTTTAAGGGTTCAGGGGTTTGAGTTCTTGGGTTCTAGGGTTTATGGTTCTAGGGTTTCATACTTCAGGGTTTCAGGATTCTAGGGTTCCAGGGTTCAAGGTTTAGGGTTTTGAGTTTAGAGTTAAGGGTTCTTAGTTCAAAGGTTCTATTGTTCTAGGATTCTAGAGTTCAAGGTTTAGGGGTTAAAGTTTGTGGTTCCAAGGTATAGGGTTCAAGGTTACAAGGTTTAGCATTCAGGTTTCACGGTTCCAGAGTTCAAGGTTCCAAGGTTATAGGGTTCTAGGGTTTTAGGGTTCAAGGTTCAAGGTTAAGGCTTCTAGGGTTTAGAGTTCATGGTTCTTGGAACTAGGGTTTAGGTTTCAGGGTTCCAAGGTTTTGGTTCTAGAATTCAAGTTTCAGGGTTTAGGGTTTACGGTTCAGGGTTCAAGGTTCCACGATTCACGGGTTTGAGGGTTCTAGGGGTCAAGATTCTAGGGTTCCAAGGTTTCAGGGTGCAAGGGTTCTAGGTTTTTAGGGTACTGGTTCAAGGGTTCTACGGTTCCAGGGTTTAAGATTCAAATTTCTAATGTTTTAGGTTTAGGGTTTCAGTGTTCATAGTTCAAGGTTCCAGTGTTCATCGTCTAGGATTCAGGGTTTAGGGTTCAGTGTTCCAAGGTTCAGGGTTCAAGGTTGGATGGTTCTAGAGTTCTATGGTCTCAGGGTTCAGGGTTTAGGGTTCAGTGTTCTAGGATCATGGTTTAAGGTTCAAGGTTCTAAGGTTTAGGGTTCTAGAGATCAAATTTTAGGGTTCATGGTAAAGGTTTGGTGTTCAAGGTTCAAGGTTTTGGGGTTTCATGGTCAGAGTTAAGGGTTCTAGGTTTCAAGGTTCCTGGGTTCAGGGTTTATAATTCTAAGATTCTAGGGTTTAGGGTTCAGGATTCTAGGGTTCAAAGTTTATGTTTCCAGAGTTCTAAAGTTTAGGGTTCAGGATTCTAGGATTCAAAGTTTAGGTTTCCAGAGTTCTAATGTTTACGGTTCTGGGTTTTGGGTTTCGAGGTTGAGGGTTCTAGAGTTTAGGGTTCAAGCTTTAGGGTTTAAAGGTTTTACGATTCTAGGATTCTAGAGCTCAAGGTTCAAGGTTTCAAGATTTAGGGTTTCAAGGTTCAAGGATTCTAGGGTTTAGAGTTCAATGGTTCCAAGGCTTAGTGTTCTAGGATTCTAGGGTTCTTGAGTTCAAGTGTTCCATAGTTTCGGGGTTTTTGTTTCAGGGTTAAGGTTCCAAGGTTCCAAGGTTCCTAGGTTTAGGGTTTTGGTTTCTAAGGTTCAAGGTTCCAAAGTCACAAGATTCCTGGGTTCAAGGGTTTAGTGTTCAGGGTTAAAAGGTTTAGAGTTCAGCCAGGGTACCAAGGTTCCAAGGTTCCAAGGTTCTTAGTTCAAGGTTCCAAAATTAAGGGTTCCAAGGTTCAGGGCTCAAGGGTTCAGGGTTCTAGAATTCCAAGTTCTAGGTTCCAGTGTTCCAGTTGTTTAAGGCTTGAGGTTCCAAGGTTTACAAGATTCCAGGGATCAGTGATGCAGGGTTTAGAGTTTAGGGTTCCAGGGCTCTAGAATTCTAGTGTTCTTGAGTTCAGGTTTCTAGGGTTCAGGGTTTAGGGTTATAGGGTTCAAGATTTAGGCTTTCAAGGTTCAAGGTTCTAGGGTTCAGGGTTCTAGGGTTCATGGTTTTAGGGTTAAGGGTTCCAGGGTTCAAGGTTTATTCTTCTAGGGTTTATTGTTCTAGGGTTTTAGGTTTCAGGGTTTTAGTGTTCAGAGTTTAAGTTTTTAGGGTTATAGTTTCTAGGGTTCTAGTTGTCCAGGGTTCATGGTATAGAGTTCAGGGTTCCAAGCTTGATGGGTCTAATGTTCAAGGTTCAGGGTTTAAGGTTCAACATTAGAAGGATGGTATCAAGATTCTAGAGTTTAAGGTTCAAGGTTCAAGGCTTAAAGGTTTAGGGTTCAAGGTTCACGGTTCCAAGGTTCAAGGTTCCAAGGTTATAGAGTTCTAAGGTTCCAGAGTTTAGGGTTTTGAGTTAAGGCTTCTAGGGTTCATAATTTAGGGTTCTAGGAATCAGGGTTAATGACATGGAATGGAGGGGGTTTAGATTTAGGTAGTGGGAGAATTGGGTTAGGTTAAATAGAAAAACGATAATCCGATAATTCCAGAATCGGGACTAGAATTTGGACGGCGATAACTCAACGATGCAATCGAGTTTACGGCTGAAATTTTGAGTGGAACTCTGGAAAGAAAGATAATTGATAGTCCTCCAAAAATGAAGGAAATCAAGTGGATGGATCGGTCGGAATGTAATGGAACAGTAACGGCATTTTTGGTGGTGGCCGGAAATTTGCCGGCAGAACGAACTAAAACCAAACAAAAAATATTGATGGAAGGAAGAGCTTGTGACCTTCAACCTCACCCTAAAGTCCTTTAAGAAGGCTGGAGTATTGAAGCACCAAGAAATCTCCAGCTCGGAGGGAGGATTCCTTTGAGA
The DNA here is from genome assembly GCA_003255005.1 of Begonia fuchsioides. Classification (NCBI taxonomy): domain Eukaryota; kingdom Viridiplantae; phylum Streptophyta; class Magnoliopsida; order Cucurbitales; family Begoniaceae; genus Begonia; species Begonia fuchsioides. Next base: position 11,775 of record QAOC01043420.1, on the reverse strand, counting down.
TAACCTACGGTGGCCGGAGGTGCCCCGGCTGCCGGTTTTGAAGTTGGAAATGCCCATGAGAGGGAGATGCTCAAAGCAACTTTAATTCAAATTCCAAATTGAAAATTACAAACAAGCATTGGGGGAGGTTTTATCAGCTGAAAAGAGAGGAAAAAAAGGAGGGAAAATTATGAGCCAAAGTCATGCAACATGCATGCTGGAAATGAAAATAAAGGAGGGAAAATTGGACCAATGAGAATGCAAGAACGTGATGGCCACGTGATCTTGCACCACTTTAGCCAATTTTCCCTTCTTTCTTAGCCCAAAATACCCTTCTTTCAGCCTAGAATCCCTCATCCAAAACCCCATGCAAAAGCATGCAAAATAACTAAAATGTATCTAGCCGAGAAACCCTCTCGGGTTCGCCTAAAATGTAACGTAAAATTATACTAAAAAAATGCAATAAAATTCCTTCACTCCATTGAAGTGTTGATGAGTTGAGTCGTGGGACATTTGGTCACATTTGCATGTGACTTTAACTCACCATGCAACGTGAACTTCAACCGGGTTCATGTGCGGGCTTGATTCCGGGAGGCTAGGTTCTTGGTTGTAAGTCCACCTTTTCTCCATGCCAATTAATCACGTGTTTTGGCCTTGTTTGATCCTCTAAAGTTGGCTTAGAAATGTATAGTTCATAAATTAATTTTCCTACAAAATTAACAAATATGTTAGAAAATTCCCGAGCTCAGGCTTGGGTGATTGCTCCATTTGGTATGCCAATTTGTGGCATGTCATCCTCCCCGGATTCTTGAGGATTTGACCTCAAATCCAAGGGGAAGTCAGCTCCATCTTGTTCATCTTCATCATAGCCAGCAAATGGAGAAAGATCTTGTACATCATATGTGGCTAAAAGTCCATAATTGCCGGGTTACTCGAGTTTGCATGTACTTGGGTTGAATTCATCACCCAAAAAATTCTTCATGCTTGAGACCTTCTTAAATGTGAGCCATCCATGAACAATTTCTATTGGTGTTTCAAGGTTCAAAATTATAGGGTTCCAAGGTTTAGGATTTAGGTTTCAAATGTTCAAGTTTCAACGGTGTAAAATTCAGGGTTCAAGGCTTCATAATTCCATCGTTAAGGATTTAGACTTTCATGGTTCTAGGGTTCCTGAGTTCTAGGGTTCTAGGGTACTAGTGTCCAAAGTTCATGATTTCAGGGTTCTAGGGTTCATGGGTCTAGTGTTTAGGGTTCAACGGTTAAGGGTCAAAGGTTCTAGGGTTAAAAGTTTTGGGTTCAGAATTCTAGGGTTCAGGATTTTGGGTTCACAAATCCAAGGTTCAAGCTTACAAGGTTAAGCTGTTAGGGTTCAGGGTTTTAAGGTTTAAGGGTTTTAAAAGTTCGTGATTCAAGGTTTATGAATTAAGGGGTTCTAAGGTCCAATGTTTAAGGTTGAAGGTTAAAGGGTTAAGTGACACGGAATGGAGGGGGTTTAGATTTAGGAAGTGGGAGAATCGGGTTAGGTTAAATGGAAAACTCATAATCCGATAATTCCATAATCGGGACTGGAATTTGGACGGAGATATCTCGATGATGCGGATGATTTTTGGGCTGAATTTTTTAGAGGAACTTTGGAAGTAGGTTGTCAAACAATCATCCAAAAATGAGGGAATTCTCGCGGATGGACGGGTTGGAAATCAATGGAACAGTAACGGCATTTTTGGTGGTGGCCGGAAATCTGCCGGCGGAAAGAACTAAAACCAAACAAAAAATATTGATGGAAGCAAGAGCTTGTGACCTTCAACCTCACCTTATCGTCGGTCGACATAAGTGTTTATCGGTCGACATAGATTTTGTCTTTGGAAACTCTGGCGGTCGACACAAGTTGTAAGCGGTCGACACACGATCTATTTTTGGAATTGTAGCGGTCGACATAGCTTGTAAGTGGTCGACACATGATTCATCTCGGGATTATCAGCGGTCGACCCAAGTAAGCATCGGTCGAGATATCCTGTGAAAAAAACTAACAAAATTCTGCAACACTCGACCAACTTGTTAGACATTAATGGTACCCTTTGACAAGGGTATTTCACATGAAAGATTAAGTCTATGAAATACATTACAACATAATTTAATTTAGCTTAACGATAATTATCATAAAAAATAGTTGGTTACTTTAAACACCTTTAAAGCCAACAAGTTCAGTGTTCGAAGCTTAAGGATTCATGGTTCAAGTTTCTAGAGTTTAGGGTTCTAGGGTTCAGTGGTCCACGGTTCTAGGGTTTTGGATTCAAGGTTTAATGGATTAAGGTTCAAGGTTCTAAGATTTAAGGGTTGAGGTTTCCAAGGTTCAGGGGTCGAAAGCTCTAGGTCTCCAAGGCTTAAGATTTAGGGTTTCATGGTTCAAGGTTTAAGGTTCCACAGTTTAAGGTTCAGGGTTCAAGGGTTCAGGGAGGGTTCAGGATTCCAGGGTTCAAGGTTTAAGGTACCAGGGTTCAGGGTTCATGGGTTCAGGGTTTCAAGGTTAATGGTTTATGGGTTCAGGGTTTCAAGTTTAATGATTCAAGGTTCAAGGTTCAATTTTTTAGGGTTCAAGGTTCCAACATTACAAGGTTCTAGGGTTTAGGGTTTGTAGTTTTGGGTTCTAAGGTTTGAGGTTCTAGGGTTCAACATTCAGGATTTAGGGTTCTAGGATTTTAGGGTTTAAGGTTCACATTCTTAGGTTTAGGGTTTAGGTTATATGGTTTTGACAAGCTTCAAGAATGAAAAGGGGAACAAAATGGGTTTCGGGTGAGAAAGAAGTAAGTAACAGGCCAAAAATTGGTGATATTAAGGAAGGGAGTTCTCAAGTTGCATATAGATTTTGCCGCTGAGATTTGGATGGGTTATTTGGAAATGAGAGATGAGCTTAACCTCCAAAAATGAGTGTAAAACCTTTGAGGAATCGATAGTTATGCAGAGGGGAATGTCGAGTGCCAAAAAGGTGGTTATCGGAAAAGGGGGTGGGGGTGGTCGGAAAATGAGAGGTAACTGGAGGTGGAGAAGAGCTAATGTGGATTAGACGCTTACCCTAATACCATGGGAGAGTTTTTGAAGACGTGTAGCACGGCCTAGCTTACCCTAGCTTGGAATGAAAGCCAAAACCTTGAAGTAACGATCTCGGGTCGCCGGATATTACTCACCGAAGAGCCGAGTCTTGGAGGTCAGAAACAGGACAAGGAAGGAGATGCAAAACACTCTTTTAGATTCAAAAGAAACTGGGTAAAAATGTTCGGTGATGAGGGAGTTTTAATCTCCTTCACATGAGGGAGAGAGCAACTTAATCGGATGGCTTCCAAGGCTTTACACGATTTGGTGTGGCACAAAAAGAAAGATGGAAAGGACCACCCAATATATACCCAATTAGGGGGAGACCAAGGAGGAGTGGTCCCCAAATTTAATTCCCCCTTCCACCGGCTGCCATCCAAACATTCCCGAGAGTGAAAACCCATGCAAAAGATAAAACCCACTCCAAACCCATGGAAACCCACACCAAACCCATGCAAAACCCACAAAACCCTAAATAATTGTTTTTGCAAATTTAAAAAGGAATAAAATAAAGCTAGGAAAAGAGAAGGCCGATCGGGTTTGTGCCATGCTTCATGGGCCCCAACCTATACTCGACCTAGACCCGGCTTGTACCCAGTGTTCCCTTCTCCCTTGCTTTGATTTTGCACTTCCTTCTAAGGTGTTCCAAGCTTGAAGATGCCTAAATCTTGACCTCCTTTTCCAAGACTTCCCATGTGAGGAGATATTTGGATTGCTCCAAGTCTTTCGGTGCTGGTTCCTCCATAGTTATTTCACGCTCATCATTTCCTACGAAAAGAGAAAATTGATTAGAAAACTCCTTAGCTCGGGCGAGTGATTGCTCCTTTAGGTATGGCTCCATGCAAGGCATCATGTGGCCTGTCATCCTCTTGGGTATTTGAGGATTTGTCCTCAATCTAGGGGTGAGTCTTCATCCTTTCGTTCCTCCACTTCACCCCCAACATAAGGAGAAAGGTGTTGCACATTGAAGGTGGCCGAAACTCCATACTCCCGGGGTAACTCTAGCTTGTAGGCATTGGAATTAACCTTCTCCAAAATCTTGAAAGGTCCATCGGCTCTAGGTGCTAGCTTGGATGTAGCCATACCAAGTCTCCCTCCTTAAAATTGGTTGCTTTCCTTCCACGGTTAGCATACTTGGCATAAGATTCATTCACCTTTTGAATTTCCTTGCTCACCTTCTCTTGCATAGTCTTCACTAGTTCGGCCTTTTTTGCCCCGTTTGGATTAAGAACTTCCTCCGAGGGTATAGGCACCAACTCAAGAGGGGTCAATTGGTTGGAGTCGTATACTACCTTGAAAGGAGTCATTTCAGTGGGCACTATGCACACTCCTATTATAAGCAAACTCAATATAGGGGAGTTGAATGTCCCAATCCATAAGCTTCTTGCTAACTATGCTCCTCAATAAGCCTCCCAAAGTTTGAATAACCACCTCGGTTTTCCCATCGGTTTGGGGGTGAAAAGAGGTGCTAAAAAGGAGCTTGGTTCCCACTCTCTTCCATAGGGTCTTCCAAAAAGCACTCAAAAATTTTGTGTCCCGATCCAAGACTATGAACCTTGGAACACCATGCAAACGTACCACCTCTTTGAAGAACAACTCGGCCACATGACTAGCTTCATCGGTCTTGGAACAAGCTAGGAAGTGAGCCATTTTGGAGAACCGGTCAACCACCACCATAATGGAGTCTTCTACAAGTCCAAGGAAGACCGAGGACAAAGTCCATGCTTAATTCTAACCAAGGGTGACTAGGAACGGGATGTTACAGTTGGTATCAGAGCACACCGGGTTTTAAAACCGTTCATGTAGACTGCTTAACAACGCAAGCTTCATAGAGATGTTCTCTTCACTGTAAGTTGTTTTTAAATTTTTGTAAATTTTTAAATGTACATATGACTATTTGTTTGTTTAAGATTAGGGTACTATGGCCACTGGACGTAAAGGGGACAAAAGTGATATGACTGAAGCTGTTCGACAATTGACAAAGTTAGTTAATCGGCAGTCACAACAATTAGATCGATTTATGGCACGAGATATGCAAATTATTCCTCCAGCACATCAGCCACACGAATTAAGCTCTGAGTGATTTTTCCGTTTGAATGCACCAATGTTTGATGGACAGTGGTGCTGAAGAGTGGATTCGCACGCTCGAGGACATGTTTGAGTATGCGAGGATTGAGGACATAGACTGTGTGCCTTGTGTGGTTTACATGCTATCAAAAGATGCTCATTTCTGGTAGGACACTATTAAGGCTTCTGAGGAGTCGCATCATATGACGTGGACCCGCTTTAAAGAAATATTCAATGATAAGTACTTCGACCAGGCCACAAGAACAAGTAAGTTGATGGAGTTCCTTCAGTTATGCCAAACTGGATCGGTGGCAGACTATGTAAGAAAATTTGAGTCATTATAAAGATTTGCTCCTCATATGGTCGCCAAGAATGAGTTGAAGGTAAATCAGTTTGTGCAAGGACTGAAAGTGGAGGTGTATCGTGGAATTCAGATAGCCAGAACTGATGATATTCCATATTCCAAGGTTGTGAAGAAGGCATTGGCAATTGAAGAGGCCGAATTAAAAGTTTTGAAGCAACGGGAGACACCCAAGAGATATTTTTGAGAAATCCAGCCACAACAATCCAAAGGATGGCAGCCAAACAAATGAGTGAAGAGGTCCTTTGATGGCAGGGCTGAATCAAGCCAAGGGAAGCAACCACAAGTTCCAAAGCAAGTTGAGTCATGCCCTAAGTGCGGATTGAAGCATAATGGTGAGTGCCTTAAAGGATCAGGTCGTTGTTATGGGTGTGGACAGTTTGGACACCTGAAGAAGGAGTGCCCAAAAATAGCAACGGTTCCAGCCAAAGTGACACCACGAGTCTTCGCACTTATTGATCTTGAGGAGCCCGATCAGCCATCAGTCATCGCAAGTACCTTATTAATTGCTGGTGTTCATGCATATACACTTATAGATACTGGAGCTACACATTTGTTTTTATCTACTACTATATTAGACAAGATAGTTGATTTTCCGGAGAGAGTTGAAGCATCCTATGAGGTAATGTTACCTACAAGGAAGCATTTATCTTTACATCACGCCCTACGTGACTGTGAAGTTTGTCTAAACGATAAAGTTGTACATGCTGATTTCATTGCTATGGAAATGAAGGGTTGCGATGCTATTTTGGGAATGGATTGGCTATGCCGATATTGTGACACTATTGATTGCAGAGCTGGTGTTGTCGACTTCCAACTCTCTGAGTGTGAAAGGTATTCTTTTTATGTTGCAAAGGATACCAAGAAAATTTAAGTTATATCTTCTATCAAAGCTCAACAGATGTCCAGGAAGGGTGATGAAGGATTTCTATTGAACATTCGTAATTTAGAATTAGAGCCTCAGAAGGAAGTAAAGGATATATCTGTGGTTCAAAATTTTCCAAGAGTATTTTTAGATGATTTACCTGGACTTCCTCCCGACCGGGAAATAGAGTTCGTGATTAATGTTTATCCTGGTTTTGAACAAGTATATAAAAATCCTTATCGAATGGCGCCAATTGAGTTGATGGAATTGAAGGCACAGTTAGAAGAACTGATGAACAAGGGGTTTATTCGATCGAGTTACTCACCGTGGGGAGCGCCGGTATTGTTTGTAAAAAAGAATGATGGTTCTCTAAGAATGTGCATTGACTAAAGGGAACTAAATAAAGTAATGGTGAAGAACAAATATCCAAGATAGACGATTTATTTGATCAACTCCAAGGAGCTTGTGTTTTTTCGAAGATAGAATTACGCTCGGGGTATCACCAATTGAAGATCAAGGAGGAAGACATACCAAAAACTGCATTCAAAACGAGATATGGACATTATGAGTTCTTGGTGATGTCGTTTGGATTGACTAATGCCCCGGCGGCTTTTATGGATTTAATGCACCAGATATTTCATAAATATCTCGATAAATTTGTAATCTTGTTTATCGATGATATTCTTGTATATTCCAAAACGAAGGCCGAGCATGCAAACCATTTAAGAATGGTGTTATCAACATTGGAGTTTCACAAATTATATGCAAAGTTTAGCAAGTGCGAGTTTTGGTTGGATCGAGTAAATTTTCTTGGCCACATGATATCAAGAGAAGGTATTTCAGTTGATCCAGCAAAAATACAATCAATAATGGATTGGTCTCAACTGAGGACAGTGACAAAGGTTCGAAGTTTTCTCGAATTGGCCAGATATTATAGGAGATTTATCGAGGGATTCTCTAGCATTGCTTTTCCCCTAACTAGCCTAACAAGAAAGAATGTAAATTTTTGGTGGTCAGAAGAGTGTGAACAAAGTTTTGAAACGTTAAAAGAAAAGTTTACCACAGCTCCAGTTTTGACTCTTCCAAATGAGCATGGAGATTATTGTGTCTAAAGCGATGCGTCAAAGACATGGTTGGGTTGTGTTTTAATGCAGAAAGGAAAAGTTATCGCATATGCTTCTAGACAGCTCAAAGTCCATAAGCAAAACTATCCAACCCATGATTTAGAGCTGGTAGCAGTAGTTTTTGCTCTAAAAATCTAGAGACATTATTTGTATGGTCGTCAATGCGAAATATTTTCAGATCATAAAAGTTTAAAATATCTATTTACGCAGAAAGAGCTTAATATGAGGCAACGAAGATGGTTGGAATTTGTTAAAGATTATGACTTGGACATAAAGTATCATCCAGGGAAGACTAATGTAGTAGCTGATGCACTGAGTCGGAAGTCAAATTCAGCAAGCTTATTGATGTCAATGACACTTCAAAAGGAGATTCAAAAGTTTGGAGTGGAGCTGGTGAATGATTTAACTGCGATGCTTGCTACTTTATCTGTAAGGCCAACCCTTCTTGACAAAATAAAGGAGTTGCAACAAGAAGATAAAAGATATAAGCAGTATGTGCAAACTAATATGCAAATATCGCCCGGAAAATAAAGAGCTTAGAAAAGAAATTTTGAATGAGGCTCACTCGTCTAATTTTTCAATGCACCCAGGAAGCACAAAAATGTACCGAGACCTTAGGCAATATTTTTGGTGGCTGGGAATGAAGGTAGACGTGGTAAAACATGTGGAACAGTGTGTCACATGTCAGCAAGTTAAAGCTGAACACCAAAAGCCTTCAGGAACGCTTGAGCCCTTATCGATTCCAGAATTGAAATGAGAGCACATTTCTATGGATTTCGTAGTGGGTTTACCGAGAACAACAATAGGGCATGATAGTATATGGGTGATTGTAGATCAGTTAAATAAGTTAGCACATTTTATACCTGTTAGAGTTACGTATACCATGGATCAATATGCTGAATTGTACGTATAAGAAATTGTAAGGCTACATGGAGTTCCAGTTTCAATTGTTTCTAATAGAGATTCTAGATTTACTTCTAGATTTTGGAAAAGTTTGCATACGGCTATGGGGACAAGTCTAACATTTAGCACCGCATTTCATCCCCAAACAGATGGATAAAGTGAAAGAATGATTCAAATCCTTGAGAATATGCTTAGAGCTTATGTATTGGATTTCCAGACTACGTGAAGTAAGCTGTTACCACTAGTGGAGTTTGCATATAATAACAGCTATCCATCGTCTATTAATATGGCTCCGTATGAAGCTTTGTATGGACGTAAGTGTAGATCACCATTATACTGTGATGAGGTAGGAGAAGCAAAACTCTATGGTTCGGAGATTATACAGCAGACTTCGAAGCAAGTGAGAGTTATCCAGCAGAGAATGAAAACTACTCAAAGTCGTCAAAAGAGTTATACGGATCGAAGACGACGAGAATTGGAATTCAATTTAGGTGATGAAGTATTTTTGAAGACTTCCCCGTTCAAAGGAGTAATGCGATTTGGAAGAAAAGGAAAACTCGCTCCAAGATACATTGGGCCTTTTCCGATTGTGATAAGGGTGTGACGAGTAGCTTATATGCTGGAATTGCCAGAAAGTTTGAGTAACGTTCACAACGTGTTTCACGTATCCATGTTGAGAAAATGCAGATGTGTCCCTTCCCAAGTGATTGAGACACAAGAAGTGGACTTGGAACCGACAATGTAAGAATTCTCGACACAAAGATGAAAGTATTACGGAATCGGCATATACCTTTGGTGAAGGTGTTGTGGCAAAACCACAATATCGAAGAAGCTACGTGGGAAAGAAGGCAAGACATGCAGGACAAGTTTCCAAATCTGTTTGTCACCTAAATTTTGAGGACAAAATTTTAGTAAGGAGGGTATAATGTAATACCCGAGTATTTGTATTTTTGTAAATTAGGTATTATTACTTTTTTAAGTTTAATTTTGTAGAATTTCGTGGATATTAAATCATTATGCGTTGCATATTAGTTAATTTTTTTTTGATATATAGATTTTGGGATTTAAAAATTTTAACGAAGGATATGCTAAATTTTATGAAAGGATCAGACGACCCTTTTGCAGGATCACTTCAATCTTTACCGATCCCGGAATGGAAATGGGAGCATATAACAATGGACTTTGTTGTGGGATTACAAAAAAAAACAAAGGGGCATGATGTTATTTGGGTGATTGTTGATAGATTAACAAAGTCAGCCCATTTCTTGCCGGTCAGAATGAATTTTTCTATGGATCAGTATGCTGAAGAGATTATAAGGCTGCATGGAATTCTAGCATCGATAGTATCATATCGTGATCCAAGATTTACTTCAAAATTTTGAAAAGTTTACATAATGCAATGGGGACTACATTGACTTTTAGCACGGCTTTTCATCCCCAAAATGATGGTCAAATCGGAAGAACAATTCAAATATTGGAAGATATGTTACGAGCATGTGTATTGGATTTTCAAACTATATGGAGTAAGATGTTACCATTAGTGGAGTTTGCATATAATAATTGCTACCAATCAACAATTGGTATGGCCCCGTATGAGGCATTGTATGGGTGAAAATGTCGATCTCCATTGTACTGGGATGAAGTTAGAGAACCAAAGTTGTATGTGTTGGGTTTAAAGGTTAATTAAACCAACCGCTTTGTTTTTTATGATAAATGAACAATTTGGGTAAGTTATAAGTTAAACTCAAAAGAATAATTATATGAATATGTTATGAATGTTATAGACTAAGTTTCAATTGAGATATACCCTTGACAAAGGGTATGGTATGTTTTAAAATGATGTGCTTAGTGTTGCAGCAAGTTTAGAATTCAGAAACGGCTAACTTGTGTCGACCGAACATAAGATATGTCGACCGAACATGTTCCAGAGGAAAGATTGTGTCGACCGAAGCAAGTTGTGTCGACAGAATATATTCCAGAGCCAATGTTATGTCGACCGAACATAAGATATGTCGACCGAACATGCTCCAGAACGAAGAATGTGTCGACCGAAGCAAGTTGTGTCGACAGAAGATATTCCAGAGGGAACTTTATGTCGACCGAAGTATACTTGTGTCGACCGATGATCAGCACGAGAAGTCAAGCGTCAAAGTGGTTCGAGAATACATAGATGAACTTGTGTCGACCGAACCTAGCAACCGAGAACAACTTATGTCGACCGCTACAGTAGTTATGTCGACCGAACAGGCAACGTTATGAAAAATAAAGACTTCAACGGCTAGTTCGATGTGTCTAACGGCTAGCTCTTATGTCGACCGGTACAGAAGATATGTCGACCGAACTACAACGATGCTATAAATATGAAGCTGATTTTGGACAGAAAACAATTTTTTTTTTGAAGCTACGAAAAAGATCAAGCCGAAATTTCTTCTGAGCAATCTCATTCTCTCAATCCTTATACCCTCACTTGTTAATTTCACTTGTGATTGAGAGAGTCGGTTTTCATAACCGCAATTCAGCAAATCTCTTGTAATTGAAAGAACCGTGAAAAAAGGGGTGACGCCTCTTATAAAGAAAAGTCATTGTTGTAAAGGTTTGATTGACACCCGTAAGTCAATCATAGTGAGCTCGAAGGTTCGAGACTGAAGAATCTTCAAGGAGAACCCTTGGAGCGCGGACGTAGGCAAAGGTTCGTCCGAACCGCGTTAACAAACCTGGTGTCAAACTCTCTATCCTTAATCTCTTGTCTTTTGTTTATTCTGCATTAGAGATATAATTCGAAATTGAATATATTCCATGAATTGAGTTAAACATCAAAAAATTTAGATTAACCTAATTCACCCCCCCACTTAGGTTAATCTCGATCCTACAATTGGTATCAGAGCAGGTATTTCTATTTGATTAACCTATTCTGTGATAAAATTGATCATCACTCTATGGCTTTCAACTTGAACAACACTAATTCTGAAGGTCAATCCACAACTAGGCCTCCCCTATTTGATGGAAACAATTACGTGTACTGGAAAACTAGAATGAAGATTTTTATTCAAGCAATGGATTTTAGTATTTGGAATATCATAGAATGTAACAACCCTCGTTTTTATTTTTATCTCATTTTATTCTCTTTTAAGGATTTGTGACTTTAAGACGAAAGCGATTAAAATTTTTTTTATGAAAGATGCTTAAATGTTAGAGTATTAAAGTATTGTGGGTATTAGTAAATTAGTAGGCTGAAGGTGATGAAGAAAATAATGTTTAGGAAGTATATGGGATGATGTTATTCAGAAAGGTTAGAAAATTATATAGGTTCGGTCGACCGCTTGGTCAAGCGGTCGACACCTTCAAAGTTTGGTCGACATAATAGACGAGCGGTCGACATAAGTCACTCT
>QAOC01043419.1:117872-136029 GCA_003255005.1 Begonia fuchsioides | reverse complement strand
AATATCATCCGGAAGAGTCAGGATTTCAGAATGGGCACGCCGATGACCCATATTTTTTCGTGGATTGTCATGCATTCGACTGATATCATGGCTGAAACGATTAGAATCAGTCGATTGTCCAAGGCCAAAATGATCGGCGTCTAAACTCACACCAGGAGACTTGGGCAAAAATGACATTGATGAAGAAGAAGATTCAGATTTGACATTATAATTGCTCCCCGGAGGCGAAAACCCTCCGTAACGACCTGAGGGTGGTGGGAAACCTCCACCGTGGCCTTGAGGTTTGTCCTTATCCATCAACAGAGTAGGTAAAAAGAGCTGAATAAATCCAAAATCCAGGTGCCGACGATCGCCCTCAGAAAAAATAAAAACCTAAAAAAAACATCATCCAAATTTCACTAACAACACAAACATAAATAAATTTTCGAGAAATTCGCATAAACAGCAAAGAACATACAAAAAATTATACGGAGAGAACAACAATAAAAACACCGGAAGCAGAATTAAGAACAATCCGTAGACATTTGCGAAAATGGGGGAACTAAGGAACGAAGGCGACAGGAATAGAGAATTCTTGCAGCTTTTTCACATGTGGGAGATCTTGAAGAAACTGAGGAAGTGTAAAGAAAAGAAGCGTGGGTTTGAGTTCCAAAAAAAATCAAACCTGAATCGAACAGACCAGGAGGAGATTCCGAAAGAAACGAGGAGTGGCGGGGTTCGGATGAAGAAAAAGCTTGCCAGAGATCGGAAATGTATAAACTCCGCCGATTGGATGTCTAACGAAGCTTCCACTCCAAGCGAAGCTCTATAGACCGCGTTTGGAGACACCCTGTTAAAACCAGCTTTTTTTATTCTAGTGAAACGACGTCGTAGTGAAAGCGCAAAAATAACATGATTGGGTTGCTAAAAGTCAAAATATTGGACGCGCAGCTGAAACGAATAAAATTGACACGTGCCCATTATTAATCTGTAAAAACACTTGTCTACAAACTTTTAAATTTCTCTTAATAATAAACGTGTTGAACTTAATTTTAACTGATACTTTATCGTTAAAATTTTAAATTTGTATGCCCGCAGCCAAATACCTCTGATCTCGGGATAGGTGTCTTGTGTAGAAAACCCAAAATAAAACATAAAAGGAAATTTCTTCTTCATCCACTTCGATAGTACCGTCTCTAATTTTTCCTCTTCAATTTTGAAAACTTATAAAGGAGAAATTACTCGTAGAAACTGCAACTAATGAGGAAAAAACACATACTAAAATTGACAATGCACTTCATAAATACCGTAACTGTGGATGCTTGTTAGAATTATCACATTCTTCAAAAGATAAATTAATAACTAAAATTTTAGAGGAAGAATTGACGATCTAGCCACTATAAAATTTGCAAAAAGAGTACTCTTATCTTTCAAGGGCAAGACTCGAGGAAGTAGGTAATCGAGCAAAATTAATAGATGCGCCAATTACCGTGATCATCCATGTAATGTGTACCAAAGTTCTAGCCAATCACAAACCAACCAATATTAGTAGCCACCAGGCTCAGTGGTTTAAGGTCCGAGGCCTGGCTGGCGAGCCATTTACCCGAGCTGAAGTGACCACTCTGACATTGACACGTGTCTTGTATTGCAAAACAGTATCTAAGAATTAGTAGGGACCTTGACAATTATCCCTGTTTTTCATTTTCTTTCATGTTGGGAGAGAGAGAGAGAGAGAGAGAGAGGACTCAAGCTCACCTGCGTTGTTCTAAGGTTTCGATGGGGGAATACTTTGAAAAATTATATTGTTGTTGCGAAGATACGATGTCACCGGAGCCGGAAAACTTCTAGACAGTGAAAGTAAAGCCTTGTTTCCGGTGAAGAAAATAAACTTGGCTAATCCGTCAATTTCTGCTTCGTATTGCTCATATATAAAAAATGCCGTAAATGAGAACACCAGCCCTGCGAGTTTATAAAAGACAATTTTATGGGAAGAACAAGAGGAAAAAGCCGAAATAAACTAGCTCGATTTTATTGCATTTCCTTACCCGAACCAATCACAACTGTTATTGATTGTTGCAAAATCCATGCAAGAAAAAAGAGTCCGGCTGAAACCTGCATCAATTATAAACAAATTATCAAATGTTTCGGCCATTTGATTTGATATTGTTGTCCGCCGAATAATTACTCGAACCAACACCGTATATTCACTAGAAAATTAAATCATCTGATTTTTTACTTGGGGAAAGGAAGGAAAATAATTCACAACCCCTATAATATTCTTGTTTTATGAGTTCGATTTTCAGATTCGGATCGATGCGAAAGCAAACTGGTGAAAGATGGCAGAGGTATAATGTCGTACCTTTATGAACATTTTCCAATCATCTCCTTGAGCCAGTGTTCTTAAATCAATTATCATTCCATTCCACAAATACGCCAGGGTCGTTATTGCATCTTTCACTATAGATTCAGAGATCTCAAAACTCGACGATAATTCCTGAACTCCGTCAGGAGATCTGTAAAAAAAATGTTATTAATCAGTGGAGTTGATTACAACGACGAGAATGGACAACACACTTCAAAAAAGGAGAGCTATAGAGATAGTGTTCTTTTCATGAGAACCTTTAAGAGAGGTAACTAAAATCTTATCATCTGTAAAGTCGGCATGTCCAGATAAATTTATTATAAGAATTTCGACTACCAGTCTACTATGGATCAAGGGCCCTCGAAAATACGAAGATCCTATAGTTCAATACAAAGTAAATTTACCTTTGAAGTATAACTTATTTGCATTAGATGTTTCAAACTTTTTTTTTAACAATGAAAAACTTGAATTTGGAATAATTTTGATGCATACCTTACATTGACAACTTCTGTTAACTATTTTGGCAATTATGTTAAAGTTCAAGTCTGTGTTTCTTCTCTCTTAATTACTTACGTTAATTTAGTCTAGACCAACAATTTCTTATCTCTAATGTTAAGAAGATGAAGTTTCAACTTACCAATTTGAGATAAGAAAATATTGGCAGAAGCAATGGAGAGAAAACAAACACATACTTGCATAACAAAATTGGCAAAACCCTAACAAAATCGTAACGGAAATGCGTCTGGCTAACTTATTAATTTCAATGTGTTTATTGTTAAGAAAAAAATGTTCAAAATATTTGCTGGAAATATCTCATAATTAATGGGGTAAATTGATATTTGTGATCAAATATAATATCTAAAGACTTGACAGAAGTCCAGAACACAGGACATATTGGCAATGACAATTAAGAATTGACTTGCTAATGCTCAAGCAGTAAAGAGTATTCATACACTCACATTTTAGAAGCCAAAATTCCAAATCCACATAGGGTTGAAGCAAAAAAAAGAAGAAGTCTGGCTGTGGACGCGATAAAGGAACTTTCACAAAGAAAGAACCAGTAGAACAAAAGAACTAGAATGAAGAAACACATGAATGATTTCTTCTCCTCCCGCCAAAGTAATATGTCTGCAACTGCAATAACAAAAAACTGGATGTCATTCTAGTATAGCATAATCAACCAAAGCCTCAATTCGAAACAGTTCATTACCCTTAATGAATATGAACTGCTCATATATAAATCTTTTCAATTTATATAAGTTTAAGCATAATTAAAAAACAGTTAGTAAAAATATATGATTATTCATTATAATATCGGGTACAATAACTAATTGTTTAGTTGACAAAATTATTTCTTAATATATAAAAGGACATGTACTCAAGAAATTATTTTTTAATAATTAATAAAAAAATATTGCACGAATTTCATTAGAAATTGTTGACGGTTGCATCATCACAAAAGGTTGACATTTATTTAAGAGTGACGAACAAGTCGATCGAGTAAAGACAAACTCCCCATGAAAAAATTAATCCCATAAAGTATTAGTAAATAAATTAACTAATAATTAAGTGATGGAATATAACCTAAGAATTAGAAGTTAATAATAAAAATAAACGAACAATATCGTCTTTTACATAAAATTGGAAGTATGTAAGTCATTGTTCAAGTGATCTCGACATTCATGTAAATGCATGTACAAAAAAAAATTGGTTCAACCTCTTCCATTGCCCAGCCATTTATTCACTTTTGATTGATCAGAAAAGTCAGTGAAACACATATCTTTTTCTATAGAACTGAATGATTCAATGGTTAATCTGACTCCATCCTGCATTAGATAAAATTCATGAACTTTGATATGTAAAAAAATACCAAGTTTCAATAAAGGCTCTTAAAAACAATGTTTGCAAACTTGATCCTATTATGTGAATTACCACATTTACGCATTAAAAATATTAGACAATTTTTTCATTTCAACATAACAGAATACCAAGATCTAAGAGAACTTACATCTAAGGAAACTATTGGTGAGTATCCTATCTGTTTTTGAGCAGCTGTGCAGTTAAAGGTTCTGGTGCAGGCAGCCAATTGAATATAATGAGTTGAGAAAAAATGATAATATGTATCAAATCCCAATGTTTCAATCCATTTGACTAATAAAAGGATGCGCCAAACCATCATAGTCGGCAGTTTAATTGATGGCCTGCAATCAAGGTAACAATATTACTTACCGCACAAGTTTACCTAGCTTCAATATAAGCAAGAGGAAGCACAAAAATTGAATACTTCCATTTTGAAAAGTAAAAGAAAATAAAACTGTTCATGTATCTTTCGTCATTTTATGTTGGCCAAAAAAATTGATGTTGATTCTCACATGATTCATCAGACAAGACACAAAGCATACCACATTAGCTAATATCTACTAGAGAGATTCACCATGGAACTATATTTTTTTCCACATCTATGTGGCATAATGTACAAAGAGAAAACATTGATAGGAAGTAACAGTCAGGAATCTCACTATACCTTTGATATCCCAAGCCTTCGAAGATGAGAGAAATGAATTCGTTGAATTTTCTAGGCTCAAGATTAGTGACGAAAAATGCCTACAAAATAAAAATGATAAATGCTAACTCATTCATTAACTTGGGAGAAGGATCGGATATTTTGTAAGTACAGTACCTTCCCTGCTACAGAAACCATACGAAAATCAAGGGCTTCCTCTGCACATATATGTGCATGCGCAACATTCTCCACATATATGAAGTCCGACAAGTTTTCACCACTCCCTACAATAAACTGAAATGAGAAATTCTGTCACATATAAAGCCTAGATGGGCCAGTTATAGATATAATTACATTAACCTCTCAGCTATTAGAAGTTTATGAAAATTACTTTCTATCATAGACTCAATTTACCAGTAGGTTGCATCAGTAATAATGCTCAATACTCATACAAGTTTCTGCTAATTTTTTCCAAATTTTAGGTAAAGTAATTAGAGTTCCCAACCTTTCCCCAGCCAGATTTTGCCAAATTGAAAAGAAATGGCACCAACTGTTTATCTTCTGGCCCAAATACATTGCTAGGTCGGAGGACACAGGTTAAAAGGCCATCCATGTTATTGGCAAACAAGATGAGTGCTTCAGCTTGAGCCTTGAAGTCCACCAACGTATCCTCAAACTGCACCAGGGTGTTCAAATGACAGCAGAATAATCAGCGGAAAAGAAACTACACTCAATTAAAAAAAGTAACTGGAGAGGGATTCAGAAGAACCATACCTTCCAAGGATAAATCAAGGATTCATCTCCATTGCATATGTCCGACAAACCACAAAAAATCACATCAGACGAACTGTTGTATATTAACCGCCTGACTTTGCATTCTCGACAAGCATTGATGACATTTTTGGCACCTAAAAAATAAAAGTGAATGCAAACGTTCTAAGAAATTGCTGCAAAAAGTAAAGATTATGAGGTTTCTTTAAAATATTATTTAATTACCTTGAACTATAAACATGTAGCTGAGACTAATATCATCAGACGGTATATCGTTGTAGTCCATGTAAAACACCACAGAACAACCTTCAAATGCTGAAAAAGATGCATATTGTTAAATCATTATCAAACTCACCTTTATTAAAGTTTTAGAAACTGGCTATAAAAATAATCAAAGTTAGTGACAGCAATTTTCAAAAAAGAAACAGCATAACAGTAAAATTTTCAGAACAATCAGAATAAGCTGCACAGAGAGGCGGAAAAACTGTACTTGTCAACTATGATTTGAAGATATGGTGGTATAAATAGTTCATAGAGTCTCATAAATCCAAATTTGACCAAATAAATTACAGAATGTACAGCTATTTAAAGATAAAACACAAACAAAACAGATGTTTTCGTGGTTTTACTAAGCAAAATATAATTTTAAAGCTTCATGTGGAAGGTGAAATGAAAAAATAACATCCCATCCCTTCCTTATCATATTGTAGCTCGTTTTTCCTGACTGAACAACTCCACCAAACTGAGAGAAATAAAAACTGTGAAATTAAATGTTTTAAATAACTAAATACACTCAATTTCACTCAATAGTTAGAGCCAATTTCACATTTCTAAACTTAAGCTCCAACTTCTAACATTTCAACTACTTCGAGAAATATCTCTCAAAGGCTCATTCCAAGTTCCAACTACTACTACTGCTAAGACGCTCAAAACATTCACCAAAAAAACCTGATTATATGCATAATTAGGCAAGAACCACCGGCTTGAATCTTTCTTATCTAATTCCTTGAACAATGAACAAGAGGCAATCACCTTTGACGATCTGAGTTTTATCGCGTACATCGATGTGAAAATAAGAAGCGCGACCGGAAGAAAGAGCAAGAGCGAGAACAGAGTCGTGCTCGGATGGATCTAAGCTCAAAGACGGAGCATAATCGGCGACTCTGACGTTCCATTTTCCGAGCTTCAAAAGCCTCAGCACAAGCGATTTTCCAATAAAACCGCGGCCTCCGAGCACCACGCACGTTCTAGGATTCAATTCCGCAAAGCGATCATCAACCTCCATTTCCACGCGGATCAAGAAAACGACAGAAATTCTAGGGAGAGGGAGAAGAACTATCAATGAGAAACTTGACAGAGCTGAAAGAAACTAAATGACTATATTGTATACTTTTATTATGACATGATAATCCTCCTCGTTATTATTTATTTCAATATTTCTTCACTTCAATTTTTTGATAAAATGTAATAGAATTTTCTAAAATACAACCAAGTTAGTTTTATCTTACAGCATATATTACATCAATTTAAATAATAAATAATTATATATTTTTATTTATTAAATAAATTTAAATTATAAACATCGGCAACAACGACAATAACTACAACACGACTAATATTTCGGTCGAAAATAACAATAGATAAATAGCTAGATTACACAAGATCTGCCATGAGAGAGAGCTAGCTTTCATGCTCATCTTGCTCCGGATAATTGAATAGCATCTTGGTTGTAATTCGAATCATCGCCCCACTCCAATCTTCTCTGAATCCGCTCGTATTCTTGCCGACGAGATACTTCGACTTGCTGCCATTCTTCCCATCTCTCTGCAAGCCCTTCTCCTTCCAGCATCCGAACCACTTCGGACATGGCCGGCCTGTCCTCCGGGAACTGCTGGGTGCACAACAACGCAACTCGAATCATCATTTCCACCTCTCCGATGTTGTAGGTTTTGTCGAGGTTGTTGTCGACAATATCATCGAGATTCTTCTCCCTCTCAAACTTCTTAACCTTCATGGCTCAAAAAAAATCCATTTTAGCTTCTCAATGTCATATTATAAATTTGAGGAATGTTTTGTTTACTTTTTTATTATATTTCTTAACTTACTTTGTGACGTATCAAGTTCTGATCGATACAATAAATATTATAAATAGTTATCTTAATTAAAAAATTAAAAATATTTTAATTAGATCAATCAGAACTTGACATGTCAGTAGGTAAGTTAAGAGGGTATACTAAAAAAATAAACCTAACATTACTCTATAAACAACTATGCATTGCTAGCCGAAACGATGGACAAATTTCTTACGCGGTCGAGAAGTAAAACATCGTCTTCTTCTTCCAACCGCGAAAACTCAACTGCACGTTGGCTAGTGACAAGTTCCAATAACATGATGCCATAGCCGAAAACATCAGTCCGTGCCGAGGATTTGCCGGTGGACAAGTACTCGGGAGCTATGTGACCCATCGTTCCCCGTACTTGAGTGGTCACAGACGTTTTTCGAACATCTACCACCTTAGCCAAACCAAAATCTCCAACAACCGCTTCAAAATCATCATCCAACAACACATTAGCCGCCTTGACATCCCGATGGATAATCTTGGGATTGCAATGTTCATGAAGATACTCCAAACCCCGAGCCGTGCCTAAAGCAACTCGTTTTCTAGTTGGCCAATCCAAAGCACACTTCCCGGGTTTAATTTCTGCATAAATTACTTTACGGGGTAAGAATTCGAGAAAATCATCATTTAAGTAACGCGAGAGAATTCAGATTGTAAGTGGAAAGATGCTTAAAAATGTTCGATACCTCGGAGTTGGTATGCAACGCTTAAATTTTGCATAAAGGGATATACCAAAAGGCGTTCGGTTATTGTGGTGCAGAATCCGATGAGGCGTAGTAGATTCCGATGAACGGCAACACTGATCATCTCTACTTCACTTTGGAAAGAAGCATCTCCTCCAGGGCTTTCATAGTCGGATAGGCGTTTCACGGCAATTTTGGTGCCATCAACGAGCACACCTTTGTAAACCTTTCCGAAACCTCCTTGTCCCAACACGTTTTTCTCGCTGAAATTTTTGGTTGCCAGCTGTAACTCTCCCCATGCGAATCTTTTCAGTTGCCCAAAGGAAAGTTCCCGATCAACCTCGCCTGATAACACAATCAAACATTGTTAGTCACAAAAAAGTGACAACGAGCGATTTACAAAAAATAATAGTAAATTTATTTTTTTAACATACTTTTTTTTTTTGTACGCGCTGACTTATCGAGATGTGATTGATCTAATTGAAGTATATTTAATATATTTATTTATAATAATATCATTCATAACCTCACACATCAACGTATATAATAAGAAAGTAAGCTAAAGAAGGTAAATCTCGCATTAGTCATTTATACAAACTAGTAAAAGATGAAATCTCAAATGATTTCTTGCCCTTCAACTCCTTTTTGATTTTATGCTTATTTTAGGTTGTTTTTCTTATTCATGGGACACCAGCTATAGTGAAAGAAGGAACATACAATAGAATTAGAGGAAAAAACTTATCTCAAGAAACAAAAGAAAGAAATGCTTAATTTGAATCATTTGCTCTCAAATGATGCATGTTTTATGTTAATTGGATAATTCCAAAACGAATCACCAACCTGGCACGTCGACATAAATTTCACGCCTTTGTCGGTATCTACCTTGGAAGAGACAAAATAAAAATCCACCCAAAATGAGAATAATTGTGAACCCTACAACAATCGCAACTATCATGCCAATTTTGGGAATGTGTGAAGAACCACCTATCAACCAAAACTTCAGACTTTAAGAAACCATTTTAGATAAAGAAAAACCCATTTCAAATAGAATAAAATAAAATATTGATTTTATAACCTGAGCAGTTGTCATCAGATGCACAACAGTGGAGATTTACACTACAATTCAAACTATTTCCTGAAAAACTGAGGCAAAGAAAAATTGGAGAGAAAAAACAAGATAAAAATAAGACAAGGATAATACAAAACGCACTCATAAAGTTTTTCATACTTGTATTTTGGAACTTGAAATAATTTTTCAGGGATTTCACCACTGAGATTATTTGAATCAAGCAAACTGTAAAAGAAAATAGCAACCAAATCAAACTGCAAATATGCCAAAAAATAAATGCAAATAAGCTTTTATTCTAATCACTGATTCACAAAGAGACTCCATACACATGTATCAAGCTAGGAAGACTTGAAAGTGACTCAGGAATAGTCCCAGAGAGGTTATTTTGACTTAATGTCCTGCAGAAAGTAGTTTTATCAAAAAATCAAAAGCTCATAATCCACAATTTGTAGGGCTACAAAAAATACAGGAAATGTTACTCACAAGAACTGAAGTTTCTTAAGATTTCCAAGAGAAGATGGTATTTGACCTGTTAACCTGTTGTTATCCAAAGCCAAGATCATTAAACTCGAAAGGTTTCCAAGCTCGTAAGGTATTTCGCCAGTAATGTAATTTCCTTGTAAATTTCTGCAAGATGAAATCAATAATTTATGCATTACGTTATGTTGTACCTAAATGGACAATGATGACAGGAAATTTGAGATGAATTCAAACTATTAAAACTTCATTTTGTAACTCTTTCTGATGAAGAAAGGTTAAATTAGCATTTAGTGACTTTCTCGAATGTGTTTTGGAATTAAGTCTTCCTATCTTGTAGCTTACTCCTTTTCAAGAAATTTTATTTTTCAATACATTTCATTAATTCAGGAAGGTTTTTGGAAATTCTCCAAGCATAATGATAAGAGGAAATCATAGTGATTATGAATATCAGAAATGCGACATCCTTAGGCTGTTTTAGTCATATTGTCACAATGTTTAACTCAATGCCTGGCACTCTACTTCTACATCTCATTTGTTCAGCACAAATTAAACTTACAGAGTTGAGATTTCATAACTCCAACTTTGAGAGACAAGGTTAAAACTAACAGAGTTGAGAGATTTTTTAGAACTCCAACTTTGCGAGACAAGGCTAAAACTTACAGAGTTGAGAGATTTTTTAGAACTCCAACTTTTGGAGACAAGGTTCCAGCAAGTCCCATTGATGACAATGATCTGCAAAACAAAACTCGTCAAAAATAATTTTAAGAAGCAGGCTTGACAAGGCTTAGATAAACAAGTCATTTACAAACTTCTTACACAGAAGTTACATCTTTTTTTTCATTACAAATAATATAGCGCCAAGTGCATGGATCAACTTGACTTGGGTTCCAATTTGTGAGTTGGCTTGCTGTAGCATTGAGTGAGGTCTTTAATGCATATAGTGCAGCTACTGAAAAAAAACAAGCAGATGAAAATGTCAATCACAATGTAAAATATAATATGAAGTAAAATGATCGAACAATAGAATGTTTAGAGAATTGTTCGTCATATATCCATTTAAAAGCAGTAAAGCATTATTCTATCTACCATCTTGCCTTTGACCTATGTATTATGAATGAAGAGGAGGGTTAATCCAAACTCAGAAAGATAAATATATTGACGATACTCTCTTGTGCTACTCAATGTAAACATTGTTTTGCTCATATTGTGACATGAATTTTCTTCTTTTCTGGTTGGAATCGCTCAAAACCATGATTTCAATAATGAACAGAGGATTTTGTGGAGATATAAAATCATTGCTATTTTGGATAGAGTGGCATGAATTAGTCATTGAATTGTGGATAGAGGGGCTTGAATTGTGGATAGGAAATAAAATTAGTCAAGAAAAGAATAAACAAAGTGATGGGAAGGAAAGAGATCATCTCTTTCAATGAATTCCTTCTTGTTTCTATTTATACTTCTTTAAGATATGCATCTTTTTGTTATCATTGAGTTATTATAAACTTATGTTTCTAACTTCAAAGAATATACACACCTTCATGATTCATGTGAACAAGATCATATCACAAGCCGTGATCTTCAAAGTCATCATTCAATTAGGATAGATAAAATGGTTTCCACGTGGTATCCCTTTATATGTGTCTTTCCATCCCAAAGCAAAGCAAACATTCAATATTTCGGGAGAATATTTAGTAATAAATGGGTAGAAATTAAAATTGCATTTGAAATAAATTATCTTGTTTCTTGATTGGAAATTCTTGTAAATGAAAGCATCGCTTTTCAATTCAATGGAAATCTTTGGAATGTCATATGTCTTGAGTACTAAACGACTGCGCAGGAAAAATGGAGAAGCTCAAATGCTATGCGATATCTATTAAGCTTCGTATGAAATAGCAAGTAGCAACCAAAAAATCTATACTTATGCAAATATTATCCATATATGACTTTTATCCTTTCCAGTGAACAGTCCTAAGGAATTAGAAATTAATAGTGAAGAACGATATTTCCGTACCTTGAAAATCAGACAGCACAAAAGGCAGAAAGTTAGCTAATATCCAAGCAACAAACAATAGGTTGCCCATATTAAATGACATCAACTTTACCCTTGCCACCATGCTATTGTCGAACCAAGCGACGAATTACCATTTCTGCCAAAAAAAAACATTCACTGAATCGACCATTAGAGGACACGTTTTGCAGAGAATGAAGAGATAGTAGTACCATCATAATTAGCTTACTTTAAATCGGTTATTACTAACCAGTTTCAAACTGAATAACCCATTTCTGGGTTTGTCATCGCTTGCCAAGAGAGAAAAACAACTTCATCCTGCAACATGGCGCCAAATACTTATAATCATATTACTGAAATTTGAAATCACGACTCCATCGTAACTGGCGTATGTAAGTAAAGAAGCCAATTATTTCAAGGGATGAAACAAACAAATAAATCTACACAAATCACCAAAAACTGGAGCTGGACTCGGCCAAAATCCAGAAGATAATCAACGAAACAATACTCAACGAAGCAAGGAGAAGAATTTGAGTAGAAGACCGGGTACCAGTTCGGAGAAAAAGGAGCATGGCGACCATTATTCATTCACCTGGAGAAGAAATCGAGACGTCTGTAGAAAGACTTAGAACAAGCAGCTACGGCCTATGGCGGGACCGAGTTCAGTCCCTCGAAGCTCGAAGTATGCTTCACGCTCTATGGATTTTTCCATTCGAAAAAATAAATAAATACAAGATAACAAATTACCAATAATAATTATTATCTATTATAAATAAAATAAATTTTAGTTTACGTGTCATTCCTTTTTGATATTTTATTAAAAATAATAAATAGAATAAAACCCCAACTAAATCGCATGATTGGGTAAAGAAACTTCAAAATTTAAAATAAAAAATTAAAATTCCCGCAGCAACCGTCTCTGATTTTCAAAGAAGGCATATGGACGCAGATTACTGCATGTAATGGTGAACCGTGTACATGAGTTGGGTCGGGTCAGGTTTATACCGGACTGACCCGACTCCTTAAAAAATCGGTTAATATCGAGTTAATTCAATAAGTCAAACTCTGTTCATTTATCAGATAAAAAATAAAAATTAATAATTTAATACATTAAATATTAATAAATTGTCAAATTGGGTCGGGTGTGGTAGAGAGGAGGCACAGGTTGCTGAGTCTCGTCGCTCGGGTGCCGGTAGGGTATGAATTGATCATTTTAAAACTATAGTATCTAAGTTGTATGAGAAAATATAAGTTTTTTTTTTTAATTTACCTTAATAAAATATAAAACTATTTAAAATAATTGT
Organism: Begonia fuchsioides; assembly: GCA_003255005.1. Taxonomy (NCBI): domain Eukaryota; kingdom Viridiplantae; phylum Streptophyta; class Magnoliopsida; order Cucurbitales; family Begoniaceae; genus Begonia; species Begonia fuchsioides. Next base: position 122,750 of record QAOC01043419.1, on the reverse strand, counting down.
TATTTATCTTGATTGATACACTTAAAATTAAAAAATGATCGTTTTTTTGAACGGTTGTGATGCAAAAATGAAGAAGCTTTATAAGAAGCTAAATCAACGGCAGCAAGAAAAAAATAACTCACAAGACTTGCATTATGCATGCTCATTCTTCCTACCCTGTTTTTGTTTTGACAAAAGACAATGGAAAATCCAAAACTAGTAAGTAAAAAGCAGTTTGCAAAAGTAGTTTCTTCCAAAAACTTAATGGGAATTCTACCAGTGTTTTCAGATAGAATGATCGGCCCCAGACAACTTACAATATGGATAACGTCTTGTTTTCATTTCTTCTCTGTTTTTCAAAAAACAATTTTTGGCAAAAACAGTTTCCACAAACAGGTCTTTAGGTAATCCGGCACAACTTATATACATAAAATTTTATATACCTTTTGGCTCAGGGTGGTGTTCTCGGCTTTGGATATACTTTATATGCATCAAAATAATGCGATAAAAAAAATCAAACCGAAAATCTATGATCATCTTCTTACTTTGGATTCGGTTGGGAGAATCTGAGCCGTAGGTTGAGATCCCGTCCCAAGAGCAGCGGCTGCAGATTCGACGTGCGTGAGAAGATACTCATAAATCTTCTTCCTAAGCCGGTCTATCGTCTCGGACGAAACATTCGATTTTTCTGCTTCGTCATTGGTCGATCCAATCTCGTCCAACCAATCATTCACACTCTTGAGCTGAGTCAAAATCCCGGCTATTTGGGTATTATCTGACAAAGCCGATGTGTCCAAGTCAGCATCGAGGAATCTCTCCATGAATCCAAGGAACCAATCTTGTGATTGCATGCGTAACATCTCTGCCAAGTCAGCAGCTTCGTCGAGGCCATCCCCTGATGCAAAGAAGAAGATAGATTTCATTTATTTTTAGCTAAAAACAATTTAAACTCATGAATTAGTCTAAAAAATGGGAAAGACGAGAAAGTTTACAAAATTATGAAAACCGAGCAACCTTAAAATATCAGTATTCAATCATTTAAATCTACAAAAAAATTAGGGGAAATCTTAAATATTCAAATAAGTATCAATGAACAGGAATCCTAAATATATTCTAACAAATTCCAATTTTTTTAAAACTACAATCGGATATGCATGCTTTACCTCTCACCCATTCGGGCAATGGTGGAGATTGGGGCTTTTGATTAATGGTAGGTCCATCGCCAGCTCGCCGAGGAATTGTCGTAGCAATAGACTTAGATCCAGGCACCTGACGAGTTCGGGAGACTGGTTTAGATGAACTGTTTTTAGACGAATTTTCAAGAACCAGTACCGGTTGATTCCCGGTTTTCTGAATTGGAGTTGGAATCAAATTTGGTTCCTTGCTATACATCGAGAAATTTGCTAGATTTGAGATCAATGCAGCTTGGACCCAAGAAGTTGCTAGTTTTCTTTGATCTGAAGCAAGCTTTACCGCTTCTTCTGATGGAGCCTCTTCACGTTCTGGTGATGAGGCGGAGGAAATTGTCTTAGAGAGAGAGTCGGCGATGGTTCGAGATCGGGCCAAGGTAGAATGGAGTGACAAAAATTGCTCCACTGTAGTTTGTGGGATATCCTCTTTGGCTGAAATGGTTAGCTCAGAATATGTACTGCAAAGAACCAAGTTTGAAATTTTCTCATCTTTAAGATAAAAACAAGAACATTCTACTATCTAAAAGAATAGAACTATATCATAAATTATCTCCATCATCAAGAAATTCAATCAAATCTTAGATTTAACGATGTTTCTTAAACTCATAAAATTTGTGGGTCATTTTATTTTTTACCTCAGACATCGAAGAACGCTTTCTGCTACAGAAGCTTCTTGCATGGCTTCTACTGCTGCAGTTTGTGCCACATCTCTGTGCTTCAATACTTCCTGCCATAGGTACAACCAGTCAACATATATAAGTGTAGTACAAATTATAAATTTGCCAACTGTGTGATTATTTTCTCTATTATAAGTCGAAACAAAAAAAAATCATATTGAGTAATGGAATCGAATCACAAAAGTTTTGTTTAGCTTGGTTTGGCTAGTTTTGCTTTACAACAGCCTTAGGTATGGAAATGGTACAAAGTTTGTACCTTTCCAAGCTTAGCAAGTGATGGCGGGAGGGAGACACACAAAAGATTACCGTCTGCCAATCTTCTACTGCTCAACGGGATCTTGACCAAATTCGCCAAAGGTCCTTTCTGAGCTGAATCAGTTAATAATTTCTTTCCAACTGAAGTTCTTTGCATATTTGAGTTATCAACCTCCATAGCTCCATTTACTGCAGCTTTTTTCGTAGAGTTCTGAACTTTGTTCTCCTCTTTCGATGACTTTGCAGATAGTTGACCTTTACTCTCATCTTTAGATTGCATTTTATCGCCTGACGTAGTCTTTCTAGGAACCTGTCAGATAAATGTTTCATTGATAAGAAACTTGGTTATCGACGTACAAATAAAGGGTGTGGAATAAGAAATGTAGTGATAGCGGAAAGTCTCGTATAATTTTTCAACTACAAAACTAATTGTAAGATATTTTTTAATAGTTTCTTCATTCAAGGACCTGGTAGACCAATTGCATGAAAATTGGAAGAATATTCTGTCATTGACATGTTTGACATCTAATCGACCAAGAAAATACGTGAAATAGAAAAGAATTATATCAAAATATTATATAGGACCAATAAAACTTACAGAGGGTCGGAAATCAGACTTCGGCTCAAGCTTGGTAGCTCTACTCTTTGAGTTTTCTTTGTTCTTTACCTCCATATTCCCTTCCCAACTCCTTCTCAAAACCTTGGCCCCCAGCTCAAATCCCTGAACCAAATTTCTTATTGGATTACCCGTTGAAGCTTTCTTTATTGTTGGACTGGCAGATCGAACAGAAACAGAATTTTCGATTACTCCCACCCGAGCTGTTACTTTCTCTGTTCCCTTGATCTTTGCTTGTTGTTGCTTGATCCCATTGGCAAATTTCTCAAAAGAAGTAGGCAATGAATAGCAACTTGTTGGAGATGAAGGGATCGACCTTGAATTTAAAGACTTCAATCTAGTCAGTGATTCTCTTTTCACGTCCAAATTCAGTGCAGGTTTCGCTAAAGCAGACTTCGATCGACTAAATGGCGGCTTCGGCTTCTCGGACCGTTCTTCCTTAACACTGATACCATTTAATCTCAAATTTGAAGATTTCTCCTTCAAACCCAACTTCACCTTCTCAACAGAGTTAGAACTCAAAGAAGAACTACTAAGAAAATTGAGAGAATGAGTAGCAACAATATCTTCTGGGCTTCCCAAGCAAGGGTGTCGCCCCGGAATTGGCCTTATGCCATGAAGAATCGGGACAGGCGAAGACAATTCAAGCCGTTCAACGTGAATGAACTGACCCAATTGAATCTTATCGCAAAGAATTAAATCATCGTGTTCATCAGGAAGTGAAACATATGTGGCGTGAGAAGAATCAGAGACTTTTAAATAAAAACCTTGGTTTGGAAAAAGCTCACCCCCTGCAAGAGCTGGAACGATACTAACAACCTGTAAAAGAGATGACCTATGCTCTCCTGCAACTTTCACATCTGTATTCATATGTTGAAGAAGCTTGAGGAGGACACCAGGTACAAGATTAGCCATTTTTGCAAACCCTCAATATGCATCACTCTATAAAAAAAACAGAAAAAAAAGTTGAAGATCTTGCAACGGAGATAGCAGAAGTGGAAAATTAATCAGAAGCTTCAAACCCAGATGAAATTGAGAACCAGAAACGGGTTAAACTGCATAAAAACCCCAATAAGCGGAAACCATAAGATTCAGATTTGGCTGGTTTGAGCTTGTAAGTTTTAATAATGGCAGAGAAACTTTGTAAGAGAAAACAACAAATTCCATCGAAACCCAGATATGACTCCTTCAAAAGTATAAAAAAACTAAAAGTACAAAAAAAAAACCAACAGAGTCCGTGAAACAAATAAGGAATTTAACTCACCGAAAGAGAAAACGACTTCATCGGAAACCTTCGTCATTTTCTGCCCAAAACCCCTAATTTCTCTGTAAAACCAAATAATGTGAAAAACAACAAAACAAAAAACCGAAACTTTTGGTTGGGATTTTACAGTTTCTGAAGAAAATCCAAATGGTAAAAGAAGCTTACGACAGAAACAAGTGGAGAGGTGGAATGCGAAGTTTCTTCACTGAAACGCGACAGAGAGGGAGGGGAGAAGAAAAATGCAGGAAATTTTCATTCCATGATTGATAGAATAGAGCGAAACATAGAGCTGTCAATGTCTGAACCAATTTCAGATACGAAAAAACACGCATCAAAACATAACTTAAGGCTGGATGGACCCAACTCAACCTCGACTTTTTTTCCATGTCATATTTCAGACAGCATTGTTAGGGAAGATAAACACTGCTTCAGACAGTAGATTTATCAAAATCACAAGCCCTTTATCTTAAACATTACTTTTCATTCAATATTAAAAAAAAAACTTCTCTTTCACTTGTCTTGCGATAATATAGATATCATTTTAATGCCAATTAATATAATTAATTATTATTAAATACAAAAAAGGCATTTTAATAGTGGGTTGAACAATGTAGTGGGTTGTCGGCTACCTGAAAATGTGTCATCTCCCACAATGTAATAGAGTCATATACCCTCCATCTGTCACGCTTATATCTATTCCATGCAGAAAATATTGGGAAGAATAATTTTACATGAACTAATAAAAGAAAAGGGATAGTATTGTCATTCTAAAGATTTGATGCTAAAAGACCAAATTATTGATATATACAATTTACAATAAACTACAGTTGCCTATTTCTAATTTGCAGATTTAAATTCTTTCATGATAACTGTTTTCCTATGATTGAACTGAATCAT
>QAOC01043419.1:60133-117176 GCA_003255005.1 Begonia fuchsioides | reverse complement strand
AGACAATATGAAACTCGCCTCCAGATTTTTGGGCCCGTTTCCGATAATCACCAAGATTGGGGCGGTGGCATACAAACTTCAACTTCCAGAAGGCTCTAAGGTGCACCCTATATTTCATGTCTCCAAACTCAAGAAGGTTGTTGGGAATCACACTTCATCAACAGAGCCAGTTGTCGGGGGAGCAGAACTTATCCATCTTCAAGCTCGGCCAGCAGCAATTTTAAAAGCTAGGATGTCATTGGGAGGACAGCAACTATTAATTCGATGGAATGACAGACCCGATGATGAGGCGACATGGGAACTCGAGGAGACCATAAGGCAGCAATTTCCCGATTTCGACCTTGAGGACAAGGTCGTTCTTCAGGATGAGAGTAATGTTGCACAGGAAATCACAAAGAAAGGAAGATTCGGAAGATTCTATAGCAGGCAAGGAAAGGTTTGTTAGTAGTGGAGCAGGTTGGTTAGAGTTAGTTTCTATTTTGTAATCATGGGCGGTTAGGGGAGCTCACCCTATTTAATACGTCTGTTTTAATACTCTGTTTTTCTATGAATGAACTATTTTCCTGGTTATCTAGTGTTATTGCCAGATCCGTGGAGAAGCCGGGTTTGTGGGTTGGTGTTAACATTTTCTGGTTATATACGTTACAGCAAGGAGAGAAGAAAAGAAGATAGAATCGTCTTCAACAGTATCAAACTAAGCACATACTAGCTAGTAAACATTGAGAAGTTCTATGCTAGAAAAATATGATATATCAACAAGGAAAAAAGGAAAAAAGGAAAACAATAACCTATTCTTGAAATTTTGATAACTATTATTGATAATTATTTTCATCATTGTAAAATGCTGTAAAAAATCCTACAAATTGAAAAGGGCAATTTCGAAATATTACTTATCATGCAAGTTGTAAATTGAAAGCTCAAAATCTCATAATAACCATATTTGTGGATTTCCCTGATCCATGACTCTAAAATATAGAACTGTTATACCGTCTAAAAATAAAAGAGCAATATCAATTTCCTAAAGCATAAGAATAAGCACAAGGACAACCTAATTTTCACTAGAGGGAAATTTAGAAATATAATGTGTTGACAGAATAAGTTTTTGCTAGTTGATTAAATTTTGGGAGAAGCAAGAATTAACAAGAGAAGATTATTATATATGGGAAAAGGAATTGCGGAGGTTTATTGAATATTGTATTGCAAAGTAGTCTCTAGATATATATTTTTCCAGAGTGTGAAACTCGTGGTGGTTTGTGGGTCGGATTTCAGGTCCTGTTGTGTTGGTGTTCTGTTGAACGTTTGTGTGTTGTTTTATATCAACGGTGGAATCGATTATTGTTCATCATTTTTAAGTGACGCAATCTATGTCACTTGTCCATTGATTCAATATTTATCACATAAAATATTACACAACAAAGAAAGTCAACCATTTCAAATAATGAAGAGTTTCTTATTCAAAATAACATTTTTTTCTTTTTGATTAGTTGATTACCATAACCCAAAGTTCTTGAAGAAAATAAAAAATCCAAATTAATTCATACCTATGTTCGAATAAAATTGAATTCAAAGAAATTAATTCCTCGACTCTTTGCAAATCTGAGACCTATTCCGCTACAATATTAGCTTTTTTTTTGTAATAGAAAAGCAGAGCTAAATAGCACTAGCACGCAAATAATATCCCAGAGGGGACATTTCTAAATTCTTTAGTTTGATCAGATTTGATGGTAAAAAAAATGAACCATAAAGTATTTGCAACAAAATAAAGATCGAAACATAGTTTTATTTGAGAAAAGAAAATTATGTACTTATTTTTTTTCTTGTTTAGTATATAACATTAAGATGCAAACCTTGGGAGACAGAGTTCTTCGATGGTTTACGTAGCACTGAATGATGCTATTGTACCCGTCGTTGGGGAGAATTCCAAATTTCTTTCAATTCCCTTCTGACCCAACCCCTGAACCAAGTATTAAAAGCATTATATTAGAACTAAAAGACATGACACTGCAATCCCTTATCTAGATATATTATTTTAACCTTTGGGTAAGCAACTGGTGAGAAAAGAGCTTAAAAGTTATGCCTCCATTTACGTGTAAATTTAATTTATTAGTTCAGAAAAATCTTTTCCGTTTTTAGTTCCAATTTTTATTCTCCTGGTTAAAAAAAGAGGAAAAGACTGCCCTCTGTTTTTAGACTAGCAATTAAGAATAGTGGAATCGGCATAAACTTATTTTATGTATTTTCCTAATTGTAAATCATAGAATGACAGTTAGCAAAAACACTGACAGATAATATATTGGCCAAAATGTCGTATGGCTGAACAACTGATTTTGCAACACATAAGGCAAGCACATCACTGGACATTTCTTTCTTTTCACTATAAAATTTCCTGTATACTCGAATACCTAAAAGAATTGCATCCAAACAAAAATAGTAAAGACTTCTACACAGTAGAGTTCAAAATCTTATAGATACTTTCACGCATGCTTTCACATATAGGCAAGTGACTAACAGATTGAGACAGACCAGTAAAGGTTGCATAAACTGGTTTCCATAAAACGACAATGACTTTAACCAAAGGTATGTCACTAAAATGCACAATTTCAATTTCACAACCATTATGCAATAAAAAAAATTTCCTGTTAATATATATAATGAATGATTAATGTCATGAGACAACAGCTATAAAAACCCTTTTTTTCCATCTACTAACCCCTCTTCCTTTTCATTTGTCTTGACTAACTATATATCAACTGATACGTAGACATATTACAATGCACAGCAAGATAAGAATCAAAGATAGAACAGACATTTCATGTTTTTAAGTCAAAACACAAGTATAATACCATCTTCTATGTTTTTGACACCAGGAAGGGCTTTTCCGAGAGTTTCTGCCTTTAGCATCTCATAGAATGAAGGATAGTGATGTACACCCTGCCATTCAAATAAAACTAGTCAAATGCTAAGAAAATGTCACGGAAACATAGATGAATGAGAGAAAGTGTCAGACTACCTGAACCTCGAGGAGGACTAGACATTTATTAAAGAGAATCAAGGCTCCAGCTTCAATCCTGGCATTACAGTTAAAAACAATCAATTAGATAGCTCTATATGGTAATTTAGTAATCAGTAATACTTCAGTCACAAAATCCAGTAAACAATAAAGTCTTTCATTATAAAGTACCAGACAAGAAGAAAATATGCACAATGAAATGAAATTTAAACACAGAAAACTATCTAGTAATGATATTGGATATTTGACACTTAGAGTTGGCTTTATCAAAAAAAGAATCACTTTCAACCTTACTAGGTCCAAGAAGTGATGGGACAAGAAGAATGACGATGGAAGAAGCAGGAGAAAGAGGAATAGAAGGGGTACAAAACGAGAAATTTATGCATCTCTCTAATAGCACATTTACATCTGCAGCAGTCATATCATGAATCCGCAAATGCAATAAAAGGCTTGTTATTTTCAAATAAGATGAAAAACAAGTATGATTAGTTTTGGTAAAAAAGAAACTCTACCAGACATCTGAATATGGTAACAGGATTTAAGGGACAACTTTAATCCTTGAAGAAAAATAGTTTCGTGCACCAAACAAGCACTCTTCTTTTTGTCATGACCTTACAGACCAGAAGACGATTATGAAGGAGTAGCGATGCAATATGCATCCATTTTATCCAAGGATTTTTCTGATGAATGACTCGAGCAAACTCAGTAAAGCTTCACCCCCATGAGGTGAGTACATCATATGCATAATGAGACAGTCAAATGATAGGCATTCAGTGTAGCGTAATAGTGTATCATATTTGTTCAAGGATCTCCTTCTATGAAGAGTTCAAAAATTTACTTAAAATTTTTTCACAAATGAAGTTTGTTTCTGAATATTATCCACTTTTTTGGCTGAATAACTTGAGCAAACTCAGTTAAGATTCACCCCTTCTTTTACTGTTGAAGCTTAGGAGCTGTAACATAATTGTTACCCGAATAATTGAAGTAAAGTTTCTTGGAAACTTTAGAAGGGTCGAAGAAACAACACCATAAGCACAAGCAAATAGAAAAGTTAAAAATGAGCATTTAAAGCCTCATACCTAATCAGAAGAATTTTTACAAAATATTGTAAATATACCTATTGTGGTCACCAACAGCACATCTTCCTTCAACTGTCTTGTCCATCTAGAAAAAAATGTTCAGATTCCATGAAAAACCACCTCAATATGTAAATATTATTTCATTAACTAATAGCTTCAGCCGGGATAAAGTTTATCATATAGGTAAAAAATGTTAGGAAATACATAAAAGTACCTCTCAGCTGTTTAAAAAAGGCTCCTGAACGTGAAGTTCAAAGTTTAATGCCTTCGTAATCTACTGAATAGGCAAAAATTACTGCTAGGTAAAAAGAAGATTCTATGTAACACATGTCAGATAATAATTTGGTTACATTGAGTAGTTCAGTTCCTTTATCAATGACAAGCTTATCCCATTCAACAGTCCGCTTCAAGGCACAGTCCTCATCAAATAGTATCTTTTTTCTGACACGAGCTGACATTCGTTTTGGAGGGTATAAGCTCATATAAAGCGGATGCTAGATGTTTGTACAAAGAAATCTGATAAAATTCTTGCGAAGAAGAATCTGCATTACAGGAGAATCATGAAATTCACCCATTAAATCGAAAAATCTATTCCACATCTGAAAAATTGAAGCCAGAGTGCTGTGAATAGAAAATGCTCGCGTTTCACCAAACAACAGAACTGTTAATAATATTCACCAAACGACAAACAGCATAATTTCTTGAATTTTTAAGAACGATTTAATCTGACTACTTTTAAATTTCTGAGCTGCTCTTGAGCACGGAAAAGTACGCAGTAGAAACACACATTTCGAATCCCAAAAAAACCTCGGTATCAGTAGCAGAAATCTCGTTTTTACTAGCGAAAATCTCAGGTCCTTCCCTTTCGCGATCACACAGACAAATCCTGTCCGAATCACTTTATTTTACACGTCTTCCGTTATCAAACAGATCAAATCTGTGTTTGGGATGTTTACCAGCAGAAGACGATGTGAGGTGGCTAAGATTTTCATCGAGGATGTAAGAGCAGAACTCCTAGGACAAACTGAGATCGATAGGGAGGACTCCATCGACGTGAGATCGAAGCGCAAACTTTACGAGCTCCTCCATAAAGCCACTAAGATTGACCGGCGATCTTCCCGGAGAAGAAGGAAGCTCCATATCGGGACCTTCGGCTTCTTCTTTTGCCGAGAACACGCGGTTAAATAATAGTTGCTACTTTGTTTGTAGTTATGCGACGGCTGCGTGAATATTGCATAATGACACGTACGTGCATATTGCAGAGACTTTTAAATCACACTTTACCTTGAAATCTTTAAAGTTTTAAATTCAAGGGTCAATTATGTTTAATATCATGATTAAATAATAGTAACATTTGGATAATTAACCAAAGTACTAGTTTCAAATATTGAATTAATGTCTGATCATGGAACTATGTCTCGACCTTATATCGATGGGAAATAATCAAACATAATCCTAGACTTTTACTTCATAATCAAATTAACCCTACCATGAAATTCGTCACGTTGAGGCGTCCCGTCACGTTGAGGCGTGATCGCCCTCGTCCATAATTTTAAAAAAAAATTAATGGTTTTGCAGGATTATAATTTTGTGTTCGAAGATCAAATTATAATAATAATTTTTTTAATTCGTGCATTTTTTAGAAATATCCATCGGTAAGTTTGTGAAATATGTTATAATTTATATACATTTTTAGAAATAAATTGGAGAAATCATCGTTTAAATTGAATTACCGAGCATAAAGCTACGATGTTATAAATGTATTTAAAAGATTCAGGAAGTTTTGGACAAGGACAGCCCCCTTACAACTTTAGGATATTTTATTTGCTTCTTAATTAATAAGTCATGGCTATTCGTGATTATTACCTTAATTGATATTATATCATTAATCATATGGCTTGATTTGTCATTCCAGCCCGAAATTAAAATACTCAAAATAGTAATATTCTTCAAAAAGCGAGGCTACAATTGTCACTTTCATTGCAGAATTATACTTCCAGAAAGCAGCGTATGGGCATCCGAAAAAGTGCATAAAAAACTAAAAAAGAACTCAAAAAGTCATTTTTGCAAAAGGAACAAGTTTTTAATAAAAAAATAATATTTTTTAAAAATACGTAAAATTATAAAAATTAATATTTTTCTCTACTTTTTTAAAATTGATTTATAACTTTTAAAGAAAAATATAAAAAAGTGTTACTTATGAAAGGGTTAGAAATTTTTAATAATTTATTTTTTATTTACAGTAAAAAAATTATAATAAATAATATAAATTTCTAAAATATGTTTTTTTATTTAGCTTTTTTCGACGTTCAATATTGTTCTTGTTTTTGTATTTTATGATTTGATTTGATTTGCTTTTTATCGGTAAAAAATACTTTTAATTATTTTAAAATATTATTTCAGTGAGTCATGGCTGTAAAGAGAAGCTGAATCCATGGAGAAGAATATAAGCAGTTGGTGCGTGGATTCTCGAAGCGATGTACGGGGCCTTCCAACCCTCTCTTCCGCTCCTCGCCGATCTCTCCTCCATTTCTATGTCTGCAGTTTTTCTTCATAGTTTCTCATTGATTTCCTCTGAGCTCCCTTCAGTCTCAATCTTATCTGTCCATTTTTCGCTTCTTAATCTTTTTTCGGGTCTTTTTCTCGTTTGAGCTCTCCGTTTTCATTTTGTGGGAACTGAACTGGCGGGAAGAGTTGATTAATACCGGGTTTCCGAAGAGTTGAGCTATAATTGAGTTTCCGGTTTTTGAATTCTTAGAGTGGGTGATTGAATGGCTAATCCATCTGGGAATCATCAAGAATCTGGGCATACTTTTGATGAAGGGAATCCGAACAACGGGAATTCAATGACTGTGTCGGTTCCTGATAATTCGGGGGCTGCTGCAGCTATGAAGCACAACCCTGGAATCTCCAAGGATTGGTCAGCTGACGAGCAAACTACTCTAGACGAAGGGCTTAAAATGTGAGCAGTAATTGCATCTTTCCATCTTGTAGTTTGAGAATATTTTAGTTGGGCGTTCTAAGCACTATCAAATCTATAGATGAATGGAGAATGGATCAACAACAGGTGGAAGTGCGTTAGCAAGATTACATCGTATTAAATTTTAAATGCATGGTTTCTCTGTTTACAAGTGTTTTCCACGATGTATTGTTTCAATCTGGAAGGGAATTGAGATGGCTTACTTTGATAGAAGCATGAATTTAAATCTAAGATAGAAGCATTAAATGAATAGATTTTTAATGGGTTAAACGAATCTAGTTGGGATAATTATATGTTAGAGTTGTGAGTACTTATCTTTTGGGGAATTCAAATAGAGGAATACATCTCAACTTGTCTGCTGGAATACTGTTCCATGGTTACTCAAAAGCATAAAAGCAAAGAAGAATCATTCCTGATGTTGTTTTTCACGCTGTCTCTAGAGTTTTGCTTTACTGCCTAGACTTAGTCTGAGAAACTTGTTGAATACAATGATTGAACTTATATCTTGCAGCTACTCATCAAACTCCAATATAATTCAGTATGCAAAAATAGCCATGCAACTACCAAACAAGACCATACGAGATGTTGCCTTACGCTGCTTATGGATGAACGTATGTATGATTTTCTTTACATCTTGCTCAGTACGATTTAAGAACAGTGAGAACCATCTCTTCCCTGTGTTGGAAGTTTGCTTGTTAGCATTTAAATGATCAATGGAATTCCCAGTTAGGTTGTATAATTGTTTTAAGGTATCACTCCTTTTAAATCTTGAAAGTATCAATTTTACATATGATGGGAGGTTCAAGTGGACATTTATTTTGGACTCTCACGTTTATAATGTCTATAAGATTGTTTTTTTAAACCAGTTTCATTTTCACTGTTGTGTTTTTTTTAAACTTCGTGATTTGGAAAAATACAGAAGGTATATGTAAATATGTTGAGGGGTATGGTGTATCAGGCCTAAGTTCAGTTAATTTGATATTTGAAGAACTACTGTGATTATATTTTTGTAGGATTTAACTATTCAGTCATTTTAAGGTAATGAATTAATTATTTTTTTAAAAAAAAGATTCATCCATTAGCCACTTTCATTTTATAGGAATTCAAATACTTGTAACATGTTGGTATTTAGCACCTGTTTTCACACTGCACTTCCTTTTTTACCATCTGATTGAAAGGAAATTACAACGAATTATTACATTACCTCTTCATCTTGGAGAGAACTTAGCCTCCCTTTTGCTCGGGTGTTCTATTCATGTTGTTTTGCTGATGAAAAATTTGTCCCTACCCCCTCTTTACTGATTCTGTTAGTCCTATCAAATATAAAGAAACCAAAGATAAATTTTGGTGAGCTGTATTTTATACCTTTTTCTGTGTGAACGAAACAATAGTCTTTACAGAGCACCATCTACTGGTTATTCAGTAAATTCTCTTAGATCTTATTTTGAAGTGATCATTATCTTTGTCTCAGAAAAAGGAAAGCAGCAAAAGAAGGAAAGATGAACACAATCGTAGTAGAAAGAACAAAGACAAAAAGGTTGGATTTTTAGGTTCTTATTTTGCTATCCTGATATCTATTTTTCCATAATTTATAAGAATTCTGTATGTTCATATTCTGAGCAATATAATCAAATTAAATGCTTTCAATATTTGCTAATGTTGACGAATCTGTTATCCTATTGTTTTTTTTCATATGTATTTATGCTTTTTTGTTGTTATATTTAAGTGCAATTTAACCCCTATCGTACTAGATAATGTACCAAAAACACGATAACGTACATTTTTGTACAGATTAGACCCTAACATATGTTTTGTGAAAAAGTTACCACATTCTCTTAAATGATCACGTGCAGCAAAAAGAATTATTATTTTTTTTAAAAGTTTCAATCTCTCTCTATGTCTCTCTCGGTTAGTCTAGTTTCATGATTTGAATGTTTGTAGGATACTCTAATAAAAACATCACTATGATTTTAATTTAATTTTGTATTTGGGTAAAACTCTTTAAAAGCCCTAATTTGTAACAAGCCTACTAGTCTCTAGTTCTCAATATAAACTCTATTTGTGGAGATTTGGGTCAGATTGATGATTAATGATATTTTGGTGTTCTTGAGTCTCCTTCCTTAAATTCTTCTACTTTTTTCTCTAGATCTCTCTTTGCACTTCTAATACTTCTAGAAGTTATTGATTAGTGGTAGGGGCTGTCGCAAACTGGCATAATCATTCATTGTGTATTTTTTTCACCTTCATATTCGAGTAGTTCAAAACTCATTATCAAATAAAATCATGGCTCAAAATATGTGGTTCTGCTATGTCTCCATCTTTTACCATAGGTAGCATGAAACCTTGAATACTCCTACATTCCTCTTTCCTTTTACGTGGTGATAAGCCAGTAATGTTTGAGCTTGTTCTTTTCTCATTTCTGTTGAAGAGGTTGGTTGTATGTGTGCATTCTGCTCTATGTTTCTACCCAATTCATTGATAAAAAAATTCTAAAATGTGCTACTATCTTTTTATTATTAGGAAATAATACCTTGCATTTGGTTCTTAGGAAAGAGTAACTGATCATTCAATTAAGTCATCTCAAGCTGCACCTCGGACAAATCCTCCTCCATTTGGAATGCCTGTAATTCCCATTGACAACGATGATGAAATTTCATATAAAGGTTAGTTTGGGATTTCCACTTCATATTGTTATGCAACTTCTAACATTGCCATATTCAGGTGATATTGTTTCAATTTATTACTCTCTGTGGTTACACTGGCTTGGTGCACCACTTTGGCGTTAAGGCTGAATAGTTTTCTTCAAGGATGACATTCCCTTTTAATTCTTCAATTTAGCAAAAAACATATGATTTTACTTTTTTAGTAAGAAACTTGATAGTTTTAAAAATTTAATGTAGGATAATCAAAAGAAAAAACTGACCGTGTAGGAAAGTTGATTTGTGGAAGAGGCTGTAAACATGATTCCCTTTTCTACTTTGGTTGATGAGCAAGTTGAGTTATTAATGATTCCATCCGTGACGACTACATATATTTCCATTCTCTTTCCCATGTGGTGCCTACATTTTTTGACGCGGATATTGATTTTGGATGAAAGTTAATGGTGTTAGAGAGTTACTATCTGTTAGGAGATCCAAATGTTGATGAATTAAGTGAGACTTTTAAATTCAGCATATTGAGTGTCGTAGGATGTGGATAACTACTTAGCATATTGGTGAGAGTAAGTTTCTATGTTAATTTCATCATAAAAATGTTTTCGAGTTTTCTTCTCTTTTCTTTTCTTGCATGACGCCTCATGTTTTGAAACTGAAATAAGCTGTACAAATGTTTGTTTACTCTTGATTTGTTTCACGCTATGCTTCTTAAGGGTGAATAGGGGAACTATTAGTATTATCATCTAGCAATTAATAAAATTAGCTACCACAAATTCATATGGACGTAATATCACAAAAAGGATAGCTAGAGCCAAGCCTTCTCTTTAAAGCTTAATTTTTACTTGAAAATTTTTGATGCAAACTGTTTTTTGCTAGGAAAATAGAATTTAAGATCAGTGATGTTGAGGTTTGTAGTGTCTACACTTAAAGGCCACTTCTACTATTTCTTCATAACATAGCCAATAAGTCTTATAGGACCCTTTTTATTGGTATATCGAACTTGATATCCATTTGCTGAATTTGGCATCGCGCTGCGTGCAGCCATTGGTGGTGCCACTGGAGAGCTTCTTGAACAAAATGATCAGGCTTTGAATCAGATATCTGCAAATCTTTCAGCTTTGCAGGTAAACTCAATTATCATTATGCTTAGTCAATCTAATCCATTTAAAATCCTTGGGACATCCATGATAATCTTTCCTCTTTTATAAGACATTGAATACTATGGGTTTTTAAATCAGAACAATCTTCGTAATTTTGGTTCTTACATTTTTTTGATGACTTGTGCTAAGAATATCTGAATGAAAAGGATTTTTCTGTTAATGTAAGACCAATGCGGTGTGCTTTATCTTCAATTCATTTTCTTGTTCCTGTTTATTTCCAAATGTCTGACATTTGATGTGGAATATTAACAAAAAATGACTACTTCGAGAAATCTAGATTTTGTGTATTGGATTCTACGCAAGATTCAGGAAGTGGTGATATAGTAATTAGAGGAGTTTACGCTTCCGTTTTCTTCTTTGCATTTAATGAAAATTATTATAAATTTATTTTTTGTTCTGTTTCAGATTCAAGATAATATTGGTCTATTCTGCCAAACTCGAGATAACATCCTCAAAATCATGAATGAGTATGTGATACTGATTCATGTGTTTCCTTTCTTCTCTTTCATAATGTTCTCCTCTGAAGCACTTGACTTTCTATATGTTTTCTGATCCAATGGTGTGCGGTAATCTATCTGTTCTAATTGTGCGTCTTGTTATATAGCTCCTCTATTTCATTATAGTTATTGTGCAGGTCAATAATTGTTTAAAAAATGGGGCGGGTGTTATTAATTTGATATCTTTAGAAAGTTTCTATTTGTATTACTTCAGCAGAGCTGTATCTAGCATATATGGAAAGTTAATAAACTTGCCATCCACCTTATATTAACCAAGAACTGAAAAGTAGCTCAAAACTGGATCTTGAGCGAAAAAGTTGAGAGTAAACGATTCGTGCATGAAGAAGGTTGGTCTTTGAAATATTCTTAGGTTATTTTTTTTTTTGTTTCACTAAAACACCTTGTTGTTGGTTTCTATGCTTCATGCTGCCTAATTTGATATTATAAGTGTTTTTCCCGTTAATGCTTCTTCAAGAGATAGGTAATTGTTCCACCAGCAGTTTGTGAATTCTACACTGTCAACTTAAAGCTATCCCATTTTATGCATATGAGTAGCTTCTATATCTTGTCAAATGTCAACTTGGAGTGGTTGGGAATAAGTGTCTCTTATCGTGTGATATGGAAGCTAGTTTTTCCTTTTTCTTTTTCTTTTTATCTTCTACTTGCCAATAAAAGTTCACCTAACAATAAAGACACATTTTCACTTTGGGTTGAAGTAAATGATGCCAGCCTGCCAGGACATTGTCCAATATCACTGATATTTAGAATTCCTTTGTTTTATAGATTTATGTGGTTCCTATCTTTTTTCTGATTTATTAACGAGAGAGTGTAAATATCTAATTTCTCACTATTTTCCTCCCCTCATCTTGTATATTATTTTCTTAATAAATTTGAAGAAAAACAATTTTGTTTTGCAGATATCATTTTTAGCTTTATCATAGAATATGCTAAAGTTTATATGCAATAATTTGACATAATTACTTTTAAATCTTTTTCCTCTGTCGTGCCTTTCAGATTGAATGACATGCCAGAAATAATGAAACAGATGCCTCCACTTCCAGTGAAGATGGATGAAGACTTAGCAAACAGTGTCCTTGCTGCTGTTGCTCATCCCATGCAATGTTGAATAAAATCTTCAGACCCATTTTACTTGTTTGTTCATAGAGCATTCACTTTCGCAAGCAGATTGCTTTAGTCAATTCTGAAATTGGATTTCCGTTCATTGAATCTATTCCTCCGGAGTAGTAAATCTCTATCGACCCAACTAACCTTCCTTTTAGAACTCATCTGTTTTCTGAAAAAGGAAAAAACGCATAAAATGTGTATGTTCATTTGTTAGTTTTGAGTAGATGGTGATTGTAGAGAGTAGGAATGGAAGATTTTTGGTTGTGTACTGTAAAATTTATCGAAAACCTTAATAATTACTTATTGTTCTCATCATTTCTGGCTAATAAATTTCGTGGCTCTTTTTGTTCTTAGCTTGAGTAAATTTGCAGGCTAAAAGAAGATGGGGTCCCTCTTTTGATTGTTCCAAGTTCAGCTTGCTCTATTTGCGGTTCGGCTCCGCCACTAGCAATCTTTTTATGATGTTTTTTTAATGGTGTAGAATTATCTGGTCATCAAATTGAGCATTCTCAAATGGTTGTAGGGTTTATTTATTAGGAGAATCCTGAGAAATTTCAGACCCGAGATTTCAATTTCGAGTTCTGATTGATTCATCATGTCTAGATTCTTGTTTAAACCTTGTTGTTGGCCTGCAATTGTACTGAAAGTTGATTTATGCAGTTTGTTAGTTGAAATTGTTGGGAGTGTGTGCCCGACAAGCGAGGGGAATCCCAAATTCCCAACAGAAATGACATTATGGTTCTTTACCTTCTTGGTTATTGAAATTAATTGCCAAATTTGAGATGATTGAATTTTCAGAAATTGTTTTTTTGAGAATTTTAGATCGACTCATTCAATTAAAATTACATTATTTTTTCATTATATATATTTATACACCGAGAACAATTATGAATATAATTTTCAATGAAAAAGATGGAATCAAGCATACAATATCAATATCTCTTAATGTAACTACAATGTCATTTCATTTAACGGGGGCTAAAAAGGCTCTCCTTAGCATGGTGTGCTTGTTGTTTTGCTGTACAGAAATTATTTAAAATTACAAACTGAATCTTAGAATTCTTTTGCCTTTTGCCTTAATTGATTGAGTTCCATCTCGATTTCTGCATCCCGGCTTACCGGAAATGGTCTTCCGGCAGGAAGGTCCCCTTTCTGCTAGAGAGAGAGAGAGAGAGAGAGAGAGAGAGAGAGAGAGAGAGAGAGAGAGTATTACAAGCTGGAAATGGTTTACCAGAATATTAGATACTGAGAATCACCTTGGAGGATCCTGCCAACTCTTTTTTCAAATTGGCCAAATCATCATCAACTGATGACCCCTCCAGCAATGCAAACTGCAGTAAAACGACTCATATAGCTGAAGTAGAGGGGAGAGAGAGAGAGAGAGAGTACCTTTCCTTCGAGATCATCAGCTGTCAACTGTCCTAGAGCCTCGGCTTGGGACTCCATTGCCAACACTGTTAAGGCAGATTGGTTTATTATGTTTTGAGAGAGGATTACTGCAAAAACATGTACTCTAATCCATGCAATTATGAATTAAAATTGGTTCTCAGTCTAATTCAATTGGAAGTTACTCGGAATTGCTTCCAAGTTCAAAAATTTATGAGTTTTATTGGCTAACGATCATCAAGCGAAAATGTTGAAAACAGTCCCATAAAATGCCACAAACTTCTCTCCATTCTCTTTTCCATATCTTTCAAGACTCAGAACCACAGGTTAATAAAAGATGTCATCGTCAAATTGTTAAACTTTGCATTGTTTCGAACTATTTTTGCAGGCTGTTAGTTCATCGTAAAATGCTATCCTTGCTCTAAGTTGAACGTAAGATTCTTGAAATTCTTAAAAAAAAATCAACATGGATGGTGAAGGTCTAATTTTGCACAAATTATCGTAATCAACCAGAAATGTTCGAAAGTATACCCAATAATGAGAAGTAAATAAAACCATAATTACTATTAAAGGAGTGTTTTTGGCGAATTCTTACCTTTCTCTTCCATCTTTTCGAAAGCAGAAAGAGCACTGCTAGTATTGACATTACCCAATAGTTCACTCACTTTTGTTGCAGTCCTGAAATATGGAAGTGGCCGTACAATTAGCAAAAATGCTAATATCATGTTTCCTTATGAGAAAGAAATTATGATTGTAAGTGAATATAAAACATTATGCTAAGGCTTCTCAGATGGAGTTCGATACAAACTTTGCTGACTGAGCACGAGCTTTAAGAGTGTCTTTCTTTGACTTGGCCTCTTGTATTTTGCTCTCTAAAAGCTACCCACAAGAAAAAAAATTATTAGTGCATAAACTTTCTATGTAGAAAGTAGTATAGGTGAAAAATGGTGTTTAGCGACCAAATTATACTCGATGATGAATCCAAAAGGTTGCCAACTAAGTTGGTTTTTCACAAAATGTACAAACTTTGGTTGTTTTCCAATCAAGATTTTTTAATATAAAATAATAGATGAAATTGAGAATTTATAACGCAGAAGGAAGCAACATATGTTCCTAAGTCATCGAGTTCCATTTTCAGTGGGTTAATTACAAATCAAAGCCAAGCTAGAATCAAGATATATCTAGGGTTGGTGATATTTGTTATATCAAATTTAAACTTTTTAAGATTGGTGGTAATTTCACAACATAAATTGAAGGCATCTTGAGGTCATTTTTTTTGTTACATTGGTTTAATCGCATTTCAAACTATAAATATTATGTATAAAAACTGATGATATTTGAGACCAAAATGTGAGAAGAAATGTTAAGCTATGGCATAAATAGTTCAATGAACATTAATCTTACCACGTAAGATTTAGGACTAGTCATACTTTAAAAAGTAGCTAAAGTAAAAAGATAAGACCAATAAAACACAAGAATTAGCATACCCGAGTATTAGAAACAAGATTTTCAACTACTGTCTTCTGTTGATCAAGCTGAGCCTTTAAAGAACTTGCACTATCCTGCAAGCCCACACTACTTTCGTTATAAATTAATCAATCAATATTCCCGAAAAATTGATAAACTATTCAATTAATTTTCCCAACAAATGAGTCTTCTTAAAGATTTGTTAAAGAAATTGAAATGTGCAAATTCATAACCTCAAGTGATAATCAAACACATCCATAAGTTGGCGAGATAGAAGTGTTGCTAAGTTATTTTCACTTGGGGACAGTTCATGGACCGTTAGAAATGGAAGACTTTAATAAGTTCTCAATCCAATCCCTTTTAGTTCAAAAGATAACTCACAGCATTTGATTTACGTCGCTTTAGAGCTTCACGAGCAAGATCTTCATCTCCTTTTTGAAGAGCAAACTGAGCCTTTCGGTACCTTTGAATAATACATGGTAAAAATAACATTTTAGTAATAAGATAAAAAAGGGACGAAAGATAGTAATAGTATTAATGTTTACCAATCTTCTGAAGCTTGTTGGGCAGCTTTATACTTATTTTCCAACCTTTTTTGAGACGCCAGTACCTGAATAATGAATATAATATTTTACAGTGGCAGAATAAAATACATATAAAATTTCTTCCTTCTACATATTGCGCGTTTGGGAAGACTATGCACTCCTCCTCAAGTAGGAGGCCGGTGAAATGGTAGATCATAGAGAAAAATCGACAATTCGATCACAATTGGGAAAATTTGTGAAACAAAATAAAAGAAGGAAGGAAGAAAGTACGGCAAAAAAAGATGTAGAGTATGGAAAACGAATATTTGTATTTTAGAGTTTATCCTTTTGACTGTAGTTCACTTTAAATGAAGAGAAATTGTTTTCGTTTCTCTATGCCTTTAATCAATAAAGGTTCATCTTTTGTATTCTATGATATTTTTATTCTTTCAATATCCTTTGTTCTACGTAGTAAAAAAGTAGAGAAGATAAAGAAGTGATGAAGCTTACTTGAGCCGTGGCTTGACGCATCTTCGTCAAGTCATCGTTCATTTCAAGCACTGTTTGGTCAAGAATTTTTTCAGGATCTTCAAAGGTGCTTAGGACCGAATTGGCATAGGACTTCTCATAAGAGAACACACGTTAATTATAAATGAAATCCTAAACATTTTAAATTAAAAGACTGTGGCAACATAAAAAAATCTCACTTTGACGACTCTAGCAAACCGGTCAAAAAGGTTCATTCTAGTACCAAGAGCACCCCCACGTTGCTTGGAACCATTAGAAGAATTAGAAGACGCATTCTTTGACAGGGTAACTTTTAAACCTCCAACTGGAATCACAAAATATGATACCAAGAAGATAGTAAGTCTAACACAAACAGATTTTGGATGCCATTTTTGTTTCAACTTGAATGTATTTGTTTGCGTGAGTGAGAAAATCGAAGATATTCGACAGACAGTTTAAATTAATTTTCAGGAACCATCTTATTTAAAAAGGCCTGAATTCGAGTTTTCATCCTAAAACATAATCTTAGTTCCACATTCAACTTCAATAGCACAGCAATGAAATCCCAACCATATGGGACTCAACAGATGACACAAGAATAACTAAAAATGAACATGGATTTTCTTTTTCAAATCATTTTCCATTATTCGGGGTAATCAACAAGAAGAAAAATTTCAAGAAATTTGAAGAGAAAAAACTAAGTGCATCAGTGCCCCGTTCACTTGTCCAATTTACTTCGTAAAAATACTGAATTTTCAATCAGATCAATTTTCCTTCTATTTTCTCCACTCAAACTTAGTAATCAACCAATCAACACATCATTTAAAATGCGTAAGACCACTGCACCACGTAACTAGGAGAAAAAAAACAAGAAAAAAATGTAACAGACGAAGTAAATACCTCCGCCATTAAAGAACGAGGAAGTGAGGGGCTTATTGAGCATAGATAGATTGTTATTAGAGCTTGAAGTAGATGGTTGAAAGGAAGATGCGGAGGTTGACGACAAAGCTAATCCAGTCAATAAGTGAGCTCCGGCACCGGCAGCCATTTTGGTGGATTTTGATCGGAATCAAAAGGGAACGTCCGCCGGAGAAAAAGCACAGAAAGAAAACAAGAGCCGGTGTGGTGTCTGCTATTAATTGTAGGAGCATTATTCGGATAAGGAAGCTCAAGACGACAATGGACACACAATCACTGGTTTTCGTTTCAGTTAGACCGTGGTTTCGGTTTTTGTTGTCTCGCCCTGAACCGGATTAATATTAGGTCTTGTCATAACATTACTGTTTTTTGAATAAATATAAATATAAGTTTTTATTAATTTACAAAATTATATTTTTAGATTATTCTCTTAATATTTTTTCTTTGCAGCTGATTAAAGAGACGAGACAAAATCAAACTGAAATTGTAAATTATGCTAGAACCGTCTGTTTTAATCTGATTGTGGTTCTAATTTAAAAAAACCGTAATTTATGGTCGGTGTCGGTTTTTAAGAATAAAAAACCGTAAAATCGGGACCATGAGTAAAAAAAATTCTAAGATCGAGTAAAATCTGACTCAACTAATAAAAAATATATTTTATTATTATATTTTAATTTTTTAAATATAAATAAAATCGTATTAAAATCAAAATAGAATTTTAATTCAGGTGCTATTTTAAAATAAAATCTGAGTAAGTGCCCATAAATTGATTAGAGAGATAATTGACACTTGACTAGTTGACCGTGCCATGTTAGAATTAGAAGTGGGCACGGTTTGGGTCGGTTCTCACCTGACCAGCCCAACCCGAATGAGTTTTGGGTTAAAAGGAGAACCAAAAACCCTACTCAAACCGAAAAAAAAATTTCAACCCAAACCAAAAGGTTTTGGGTTGGGTTGAGTTGGTTTGGTTTGGTTCACATATAAAAACTAACAAAAATTACAAATGTAAATACATTGTAAATCGTTGACCGGGAATATAAGGTGTCGACCGCCTTTTGCAAACTGTCGACCGCAAATACAAGGTGTCGATCGCCTTTTGCAAAGTGTCGACCGCCTTTTATAAGGTGTCGATCGCCTTTTGCAAGACATCGAGTTTTTCGGTTTAGTTTGAGTTTTCAAACAAAAATCGAAAATCAAACCGAACCAAAATAGCCACAACTGAACTCGACCCAAAACTGATTATTTGAACTAAAGCCCGACCCAAACTGTTTTAGTTGGTTCGGGTTGGTTCGGGCTGCCCACCCGTAATTAGAATGGTATAATTTGCTTAACAATTTCGAGATCTGAGAAGGAATCCAAATCAAAATAAAAAATGGGAGACTAAATGGACGGTTAGATTAATTTAAATCCATTTACTTTTTTAATATTAACTAATTATTTCTTTTGTTTTTTTTAATTCAATTTTCCGTTCTGGATTGCAGAATCTCAAATTATTTGTCAAAGATGGAATCTCACCAAACATTTGATTCCTCACATTTTTTAATTTCAGCTGCTATAATTAATAGATAAATAATCTATTAAAATTATCAGCATGTTTAATAAATAATTAAAATTGTCTATAAACAAATGATGTAATTAATAAATAAGAAAAGAATTAAAATGGAAATTGAGTTTGTATTAACAGAATCCCAGGACTGTCAGTGACAGCCAGCCACCACAAGTCGATTAGTGTTCGCCGTTTCGGAGAGCCTGAGAGAGACTCAGAGAGAGAGAGAGAGAGAGAGCAGGCGGTCTTAAATCAACGCAGTTTCTACGATTATCCAGGTCTAGAATTTCAATCCTCTAGGCATGTTAAGAATGATTTCTTTCTTCTCGATTTCGATTTGTTGTTATGATTACACATTTCAGTTTTGTCTTCGCAAGCTTATGCGCCTTCTGTGTTTTCTTATTTCGGAGGATTGGTTTTCTCCCTCACTTGGGGTTTATGATAGTTTTTCTGTAGGGGTAGTGGAGGTGGATCGTTGAATGTTAATCGAAGGTGATGAGATAGGTAGTTAGTTTGCTCGGTTGAAAACGGGAAATTGATCCACAACCTGAAGCTATGAATCAATGTTCATGGTCGATTACTATTAGTACTTTGAACGTTCTTGCTTAGTTTCTAAGTCGCATTTTCTTTATATTTTCAATTTGTAAAAATAGAGAATTGGAGGATAAAATCAATTTATATTGTTCTATAGGGGAAGAAATGGGACATTTGTTTATATTTATCTGGAGAATTATGATTTAACTTGAAGTCCAGATATCGTACGATCTATTATAAGCTTGGTAAGTATAATCTATCTGCACTCTGTCTCTATCCACCAATTTGTATTTTTTTTACAAATATATTTTGATAATTTCCACCCATAGACTATTCTCCCAGAATTATCCATCGCATTTACTGTGTTCCAGTGATACCAAAAAAGACCACGAGACCAAATTTTTTCATATCTCCTTCTCATATAAGCTAAGATCCATCTTTTTCACCGTCATCAACTGCCCAACAAATCACAAGTCATTCACAAATCAAAATCTGGAAAACAACATGCAGTGGGGCTGTGAAACAACATATGATTAGCTTTTTCTTCTTGTTTCAAACATATTACTAATCATTTAGGCTCGGAAATATTCCTCAATTTAAGATTATTCGTTGACAAAATTGCTCAATTTTAGCTGTCCATGTGAAGGAAGTGGAGTTAGGAAGCAGTTTAGTCCTCTTAATATTCTTTCAAGGTAACTAAAAGGTCCTTTTATCCTTTTGCTAAAGACAAGTAGTAAAAAGACACTTTTTTCAAAGCCTCAACGCTGAGATCCTCATGATAAGAATACTCTATTCTATTTGTCTCAAACGCATCAAAAAGCGTAATAGGGAACAAGCATGACGAAGCACCCTCACGTCTCCCTACTGAGACACGGCCACATTATCCCTGATATTGGCTGGTCATCTCCTGCAATCTTTTAATTCGTTAAACAGGCAAACTACGGCCTGTTTAAATAGCCCGGGAGACCCTTATAATCTAAATCCCCATTAACTTTTCATTAATTTTGTTATTGTTTGAGTAAGATTTTGAGAGCTTTTTTGCCACATGTGTATTGATTGATATCACATGATATCGAGAGTGTCAGATGAAACTAATTTGTTTCTCGTGGAACCTATTTAATTTATGGTTTGTACAGAAACATCAGAAAAGTGTAATGTCGTTCTTTGGGGACTGTGCAGGGCTGTGAACTGTTTGATTTGGGGAATTGAAGGCGGCGATGCATCCTGACGATTTGGATTGAAAGTCAACAATGGAGATATTCTGGTGGATTTTTCCAGGTTGGAAAGTCTTATTGAAATAGGAGCTTTGAATTTGGTGGAATACAACGAGGGAAACTTTTAAATTTGATTTTGGTTACTGATTTTTAACTTGGAACACCCCTTTTCGCCTAAGGAAAAGGGGATGAGTCACTGGGAAACATCAAGTGGGGACTTGGAAAACTTGACGCCACTGAATGGGGGCACAGGGAGTCTTAGTTTTGAGGATGTCTACAGCAATTTTTCAAGCCTAATGTCTTTTGAAACTGATGCTGGTTGGTGCTATGGTGGGACTACAGATCATATGCTATGTTCTTCTGGCTTCTCTGATCCATCAATGCTTTCTACTTCTCTGGATCCTTTAAATTTTGTGGAAGATAATAGGGAGCCGTTCGCCATGACTGAAAGCAGTAGTACTACCAGTTCTCTGGAAACTTCATTCAATTGTGGGGTCAATAGTATGTTTCAGCATCTGGACACTGTATTTAGGTTTGAAATAGATTCAAGTGGCGCAAATGATTCAAAATCTAAACAAAAAGATGCCATAGACCATGGTAGCTATATCATCTCTAGGTCGTTTGGGTGGTCCCTTGATGAGAGAATGCTTAAGGCATTGTCCTTATTCAAAGAGTCTTCTGGTGGGGGTATTTTGGCCCAAGTATGGGTTCCTATGAAGCAGGCTAACCAATATGTCTTGACGACCAGTAAGCAACCCTATTTACTTGATCAGATGCTTATGGGGTTTCGTGAAGTGTCGAGAATGTTCACATTCTCTATTGAAGGGAAACCAGGTGCAGGCCTTGGGCTTCCAGGTCGTGTGTTTACTTCCAGAATTCCAGAGTGGACTTCTAATATTAGTTATTACAAAAAAGGCGAATATCTTCGAGTGGAGCATGCAATTGGTCATGAGATTCGTGGATCAATCGCGTTACCAATTCACGATTGTCAATCTGAAATTCCATGTTGTGCAGTGGTTGAACTTGTCACTAACAAAGAAAAACCCAATTTTGATGCAGAAATGGAAGTCGTTTGTCAAGCACTCCAAGTTAGTTTTCCTGTACAATTTTTCAGTCAGTTAATTTTTTTTTTCTGTATTCTTGTTACTCTCATTTTTTTCTGTCAATAACCTTGAACCGAACACTTATGAATAGAGTGATATGATGCGTGACTGAGAATGGGAGCAGTTGGTTATTTATACTTAACTTTGACGTTTATCATTTTTTATTATATCAAATAATCAAGAATTAATTGAATATTTTTTCTCATATCTTTTTATTTTATCATAAATAATTTGTTGTTTGTATGGTTTCTGGGCCCCATTCAAGCTGAAACTTTGATTTTTGCTTTCATTGTACTTAGTTTTATTAAAAATATCTTGAACTTTGAGGATAATATATAATACTCCTGAACATCTGGTTTTGTGGCAGTACTTGTTGGTAAAATTCGATGATTATCTTTCACATGATATCAGCCACTTAGGTGCTTTTTTGACAGTGAGATTCTTTTGATATTTGACTGAGGACTTGATGTGGAAAAAGTGAAAATCTTTGGATCACGGAGTGAAATTTTTCTACCACCAGAGTAATTGATGGAGTGTTCACGTTGTGTAAGGATCCTTGTTAGAGAGCTTATCTCTAGAACAAGTAAACACTCATCTTCTTGTCATAGGGAGACAAACGGAAGAAAAAATAGAAAATAATACTGAATAAATTTGATTGATTGATTGATTTCTACCTGTTAGGGTTAATGTCTTTAAATAGACTATAAAATAACTTAATTCAACTTAGGAAATATTAGAAATAAAAAACTAGCCCTATATAGTAATTCAAAAATAGAGAAAATAACAATTTAAAAAATACTAGTTTAATTAAAATAAAGAGTATAAATTATTTCCTAATTCAAATTAGGAAGATAAACTTTTTAGATTTTCTTTTTAAAATAACGCTTCCATACGAAAGAGTCTATTGATATTATGCCCGTAATATCACTCCCCATTTCAAAAAACAATTTGTTCGTCGGCTCAAAGAAGAAATTTTTTTTGCGAAACTCGTGAAGTATTAAGTGAAATGGTGGACTTAGTGGGCTGACCCTCAGGTGGATTGTCTTCAGCTTTGGTACCCGAATCATCATACACATTGCAATAGAGCATGAATAAACACTTGCAAACGTGGTCGCGTGCATAGGTTTCATCTCAATTGTAGCAAAAGTCATTCTCTTTTAACCGGTGGTTGAAACTAAGCAAAACAGAACAATTTTTTTGTTTCTTTTTCTACGATCACTTCTGCTTCTTGGGCGTTGCCTTTGCCTTTTTTTTAAATCGTAACTTTATTTCATGATGACTCACTTCGACGTCGGTTCCATAGCAGCCTTTGCTGGTCAATCATCTTCGGAATTTTCTGCTTGTGATACCAATGTTCTCGGAGCTCCCATGTCATTGTTCTTCCTCGTGAAAGGGGTGATTCATCCACCTCTCATTGCCAACCCTTCATCGAAGATAACCGCAGCCTCTACCAAGGTAGTTTTCTGTGTCGCATGAACCTACACGAATCTCAGTTTCACATCTTCCTTTTTCTTTCCTTTGCCTTTGGACGTCTACATTTTTTTGGTTTTGAGTTTTTATTTTTTTATTGATTGAACCTCTTTCCCATAGGTTAGGGGCTTCTTGCCTTTGATAGTTCGAATGATGCCTCTTTTTCCCATGTATGCACTGTTGGAGAGAAACTGTGTTTCCTTCTTCCTAGTTTTTGGCCAGAGTTTCTTTCCTGTGGATTTAAGCATTGTCCTCTTTGGACCTTCGAATCAATAGACACGGTGTTCCATTGAGTCTAGGGCACTGAATGCCCCTTGTAGCATCTCTCGAAGCTGCACATGCTTTTGTTGTGCCCTCTCACAGGTTAAATCCTCACATAGTCTATCGAGTCTTTCATCATCCGACAGGGTCATCATCTTCTCTTTGGTAGGATCTAGAGGTTCTGATACCAAATTATTAGGATTTTCGTTAAAAAGTTTATCCCTAGAACGAGTAATCATCATTCTTCCTGTCATAGGGAGAAACGAAAGAAAAGATAAAAAATAATACTGAATAAACTTGATTGATTTTGATTGATTGGTTGATTACAACCTTTTAAGATTGATGTCTTTAAATAAGCTACAAAATAACTTAATTGAACTTAAGAAATATTATAAATAAAAAACTAGCTTTATATATTAAAAAATAAAAAATAAAATAATTTAGAAAATACTAACTTAATTAAAATAAATAAGATAAATTATTTCCTAATTCAAATTACAAATGTAAACTATTAGATTTTCTTCTTAAAATAACGTTTTCATACGAAAGATTCCATTGATATTATGTCCGTAACACATTTACTCTTTCTTGAGGGGATCAAATCACAAAGAAGACTTAAGTTGTTAAAGCCGTTGCTAGAATTTGTGGTTGTATCCAGTATCAATATCATGATGATAATGGTGTATTGTGCTTTGTTATTGAGCTTTTTAACAAGAAAATTTGGTCATTATAGTCTAGTTTATCTTTAAAATCATATTGATATTTCTGCTTTATAATTTAGAATTGGATTTCCTTCAAATTGATGAATGATTTTGGTTATGATAAATAGCAGCTCCAACACTGGGACAGTAATTACATCAGGGGAGCTTTAAGTCATTGTAATTTGTTACACATTCTGTTGTTCATAAGTAACTATTCCAGCTTGTTCATCATCTATTAAAGCCTTATGAATTGTCACTAAACATGCAGTCATACCTATTTATTTTTGGAGCTTAACTATTTGCAGGCTGTGAATTTAAGGACTTCTCTGCCTCCGCGACTTCTCCCTCGGGTATTTTAACAAGTGGCTTTTGTTTTCTTCATCTCGTAAGAAGGGGGAAATGAGATAAGTCTGTTGAGTTTTTAAGCTGCAGTGATGTTGACGAACTAGAACATTAGAATATAAGCAAAAAAAGAATGAGACCAATCTATTGGGGGGAAAAAAGCTAAAGAAGAAGCAGCTTAAAGAAAGGTAAGTAGATATAACAAAAAGAAGAAAAGGAAGATACTGATAAAAGTGGCATTGAAAGGTACCAAGATCCATTTTCATTTCGATCAACATAATCAGCATCGCCTTTCCAAGTTGCAATGCAAGATTTTAAATAGAAAACTTAAGGTAACCTTTGAAAATGAGACCAAGAACTAGAAGGTTAAGAAATTTAGACTCTTAATACAAACCAAAGGAAAATAACTAAAAAATAAGTGAAAGACTAAAGTTTAGTGGTTGATGTCCTCGCGATGAGGTTATATATGCTTCTGAAATAATCATTATCTTTGCAGTGCTTGACATATGATCAGAAATCTGCATTGGCTGAAATAAATGATGTGCTACGAGCTGTATGCTATGCACATAGACTGCCTCTAGCATTGACATGGATTCCTTATTGCTATAACACTGGAGCAAGTAATGGATTTACAAGGTTACACCTGAGAGACTGTATCTTAGGACCCAAAGAAAAACATATTCTATGCATGGAGGAAACAGCTTCTTATGTTAACGACAAAACAATGCAAGATTTCGTGAGTGCATGTGCGAACCATAATCTACAGGAAGGACAAGGGGTTGTTGGGAATGCCCTTCAAACCATTCGCCCCATTTTCAATCCTGATGTGAAGACATATGATATAAATGAATATCCACTTGTCCATCATGTTCGGAAATTTGGGTTGAATGCTGCAGTTGCAATCCGACTGAGGAGCACCTATACTGGCGACGATGACTATATATTAGAGCTGTTTTTACCTGTCAATATGACAGGGAGTTTGGAACAGAAACTTTTATTGAACAACCTCTCTGGAACCTTGCAGAGAATATGTAAAAGTTTGAGGACTGTTTCAAATGTAAACTTGGTATGCTCTGAACATCCTAAAGCTGGAATTCAAGCAGAGGCAGTTCAAAAGTTAGCCCCTAGTTTTATTAGTAATTCGCCATCAAGACTATCAGACAGCTTGAACACAGTCGAGAAACAAAAGTTATCTAACTCCGCCAATGATGGAGTTGAAACAAAATATTCCTCTATGGTATGCAGATGATAATTTACAAATTCAAAAAAATCCTGGTTTTTTTTTTTCTTTTCTACTTTATTTTAATACGGGACTTTATATTTTCTGGTTTTTCCCTTATATTCATGAGCTCTTAGAAGAAATTTCAGGTTACCATCCTGTGACATCACCTTAATGGGTTGTTTCACAGTATAATAATTTTCACTAATAAAAAGTAGAATATCGATGCTAATATTCTTAAGAGAAACAAAACTGATCATGAATGTAGGAAATAAAAGGACAAGATTTTCTGTGCTGAGCAAGTGTGCCAATATATAATAATATATTTGCTGATTTTTCTCTGCTGTAATCATGCTTCATAAGTTGAGCTTATCTTTCTGGGACAATTTCTTTTGAACTTACATATATGTTGTCAGCGTAATAAGAGTAGTATATCTGAATTGGACTTATTGAAAAAGGTTGATGCTTATGGTTAAATATCTCCGTGAAGCATAAACCTGATAGCAGAATGCAGTGTCCTATATGAGTTACATATGAAAATATAATTATGTGTATATAATTGTGTTCTCTTAAATTAACTATTCATGTATTTAATTTCAGAAAACAAGTAAGTCAAGCAAACACTTCGAGAAAAAACAAAGTACAGGTGAGAAAAATGTTAGCTTGAGTGTTCTTCAGCAACACTTTTCTGGAAGTCTAAAGGATGCGGCGAAAAGCATCGGTGGTTAGTTTGCATCTTTTTCTAAAGTTAGAAGTTCATCTTGGACTATCATCTGTGTTTTAACCCAGTTTTTAACTCATTTGGCAATTTCTTACACAATTTAGAACTTTGTGTCTCTCAATAGATTTCGAAATCAGTGGAATTAATATTGTTCGAATAAGTCAATGTCAAAGGTCGAAATTAGTGATAGTGGGTAGGAAAAAGTTTCCTTTGCAGAAAAAAAGTTTTATTTTAATTTGTGAATGATTCTCATTATTAGATTTTAAATTGCACTTCAATCTTCAATTTTATGAAAAAAACTATTTTTTTTT
This sequence comes from Begonia fuchsioides, assembly GCA_003255005.1. Taxonomy (NCBI): domain Eukaryota; kingdom Viridiplantae; phylum Streptophyta; class Magnoliopsida; order Cucurbitales; family Begoniaceae; genus Begonia; species Begonia fuchsioides. Next base: position 90,447 of record QAOC01043419.1, on the reverse strand, counting down.
ATTTTTAATATTAAACTAGAAAAAAAACTCAGAACTTTTCTTTTGGAAACCTGCAGTTTGTCCCACTACCCTAAAAAGAATGTGCAGACAACATGGGATTTTGAGATGGCCATCTAGAAAAATAAAAAAGGTGAACCGATCCTTGAGGAAAATACAAACCGTGCTCGATTCTGTTCAAGGGGTGGATGGAGGATTGAAATTCGATCCATCAACAGGAGGTTTTATCGCAACCACCAGTGCAATGCAAGAATTCAACAACCAAAGTTGTTTCCTTTTGCCCAATAAAAAGTCTCCTACTGATGAAGTACCAGCCTTCGAAGATTCAATTTCAGTGCCCCTAGAAGTTTCAGTTAAGTTAGAGGAGGATGAATGTTTTTTGGCCGGAGAGAGCATGATATCATTACTGAGCATTCCGAACAATAACTCTAACGTTCTCCCAATCGATATTAATGATGACTCAAAGGTATCGACAGTTATGCTACATTCGATTTTGTTTACAATATAGTTTGAAATTAGATGATGCTAATTCACATTTTGTATCTCAGTGCTCTAGCCCATTGGCAGGTGATGAGGAGGAAACTATTGGGGAGGGTGATGATGAAGTAATAGGATATAACAACCCTCTTTCTTCGAGCACGCCGAACTCATCGAGTGGATCTCAGTCGTTCGTTCATGGCAGTGCATCGGGTGGTTCTCATAGCTTCGATGGCCGAAAGCAACCGAAAGACAGAATTAGCTGTGTTGACAGAGGATCAAAGATTACATTTAAAGCTTCTTACGGAGAAGATACGATCCGATTCAAATTCGATACCTCATCAAAATACTTTCAACTCTGCGAAGACGTAGCTAAGAGGTTTAAATTGACTAGCGGGTCATTCGAGATCAAGTATTTAGACGACGAAAAAGAATGGGTGATGCTAGCCAGCGATTTGGATTTGCAAGAGTGTCTCGAGATAATGGACGATTTTGGATCGCAAACCGTGAAGCTCCTTGTTCGTGATAGGGTGTTTGGTGGAAGCAGTTCGGCTGGTAGCAGCTGCTTTCTCTCTGGAAGTTGAAACCCGAAAACAAGATATGTTTTCAAACCTCTAGTCTTGCTTGTTGTTTCTACTGGCCGGAGTTTTGCTCTGAAGAACTTGGATGGAAGAGGGAAATGGAAGATTCTGGTATATCTAAGATTATCTCTTCTCTCTGCATCAAAGTTTCTGAGTCAGAGATGAAGAAGATGGGAAGAAATTCTACTTGAATATTCTTTTTGGATGTGTATTAGCTCTGTACATTGATCGTATTTTGTTCTAAAAATATATATTTTTTATTTTTTAAAAAATGGAAACATGTATTCATTCTCAATTTCAGGTTCTTATTTCTATAACATTGAAACTCCAGTTCTAAATCACTCTTTAATTGGTTTCATTAATACAATAAATTAAAAATTCTTAAAATTTCAAATTATTAAAAAATTATTAATTTCTGATTTAATCATGCAAAACTATATTCCAAGATATTAGATAACGGAAACTACAATAATTCTGCCAGGAGAGTCTGGGCCTCGGGGCTGGGGTGGAACTTGGAAGGGGTGGGCCCCACTCCCAATAATGTCTCTCTGCAATTTCTTGGAAATAAATACTGACTACGACCGCACGAGTCTTCCCGATCTAGACGGCGATCCAGGACGAGGGGGAGAGGAGAGAGAGAGAGGCTCTCGTTGCTCTGATGCGGTTTCTTTGACAATCTCATGGACTCGAATTCTCAGCGGGCAGGTTTGTTTGGACTCGCTTATTAGGAGTTTCTTGAACTCTTGTTTTGATTGTTCGACTGGTTGCTTGTGCTATCTCGTCTTCTGGAGCAAGAATTTTCCTCATGAGCCGTGGATTTCTCGACAATGTTTTAGGGTTTTTATTTTTGAGTATTTATTGATTTGGTTGAGAGGAAGGACTTGGTCTGGGGAATCTGGAGCTGGGGATTCACCGGTAGTGACAAAAGAGATCACTTGTTTCTTGATCAGTTATTTCGAAAAATTCATCAATTTAACTTGATTAGTAATAAGATATTCATGGTCCCGGTGGTTATTAAGACTAAGGGTTGTGGAGAGTAACAGAATTCCCTCTTCGATTTCTCTTGTAGTTTTCATGAAAATTATGTTTCAGAAAGAGATTAGCTTTTGGGAAGTAGTAATGGAAGTTCAATCATGTTATCATCCTTGCAGGTAATAGTCCTCCCCCAAAACCATGGGATCGAGCAGGTGCCTCGTCTGGTCCAGCGCCATTCAAACCCCCATCAGCTGGCAGTACGAGTGATGTGGTGGAGGCTTCAGGGACGGCAAATCCTGGAGAAATTGTTTCCAGTTCTGATAGAAATGCTACTACTAATATAAATGCACTAGGCCGTCCTGTTCCCACTAGGCCTTGGGAGCAAAATTATGGGACTGGCAATTATGTAGGAGGTAAGTTCTAAGCATGAAATTTCAACTTGAAGATGATCATTTGGGTTTTCCTCCATCTGAGTAGTTGTTTGAATCAGGTTATGGTTCGACATCAAACTATAACTCTGGATATGGTTCGGGAATGTATGGATCATATGGTGGTGTTGGAGGATATAGTTCTGGAATGTATGGAACCAGCATGTACAACAGGGGAGGATATGGGGGCCTCGGTGGGTCAAGCATGTATGGAGGAGGTATGTATAATGGTGGTTATGGGAGCTCAATGGGTGCATATGGCAGCTCAATGGGACAGTATGGCAGCTCGATGGGTGGTTATGGTATGGGGATGGGTGGCCCTTATGGCGCTCAGGATCCTAACAATCCATATGGTCCTCCATCATCACCCCCAGGGTTTTGGATGTCATTTCTTCGTGTGGTAAGATGGTAATTAGAATATCAATTTCGATTTGGAGGATTTGTCTATTTTGATGTGCTTGTTGTTCTAGCTTCTCATGTCAGACTATATGCCACTATCTATTTATCAACCTATCTTAGACACTATAACATGAGCTTAAATACTTTACTTTATAACTGTTTGAGCGTTTGTGTTTAGTTCAGCAAATAGTCTGGTAGATGTTTCAGTTTTACTTTTTTATTGCTGTTATTTAGAATGAAATGCCTGTTCGTGGCGTCGATTGTGTTGTGGTTACCTTTAATTTTCTAAATTTTCTTATATTTTGATATTCTTAAGTTTTTCCTTAATATGATTTAGTTGAAAAATACCAGTTGACGTTCAAGATTAAGTAACACCAAACAAACACTTCCTGCGGGTACACAAGATTGAACATCTTTTCAATTTGGAGTGTCTGATCAATCTTACTTCAAACTTGTTAATCTTGTGGTGGACCATGCATTTCTTGTCTGCTCGTTTACCGTCCTTAGGCTAGACAATATTTCTCATCTATCTTTTTTCCTTCCTGTGCAGATGCAAGGTGTCGTAAACTTCTTTGGTCGGATTTCGATTCTCATAGACCAGAACACGCAGGCATTCCATATGTTTATGACTGCACTTCTTCAGGTGCTTTCTCTTATATACCGCCCGAGTATGTACAAGAATTTCGTGACCTTATGCTCTGTAATTGTTGTTGGTATGCAATAGATTATGGCGATTTGCCTCATATCTTTTAGGCGTAGGATTGATTTTTTGACTCGTTGATTCTTTGGTTGTGGATTTAGATAAAGGTTTTCTGATGCTTCACCTACATTGTTGAATTTATAACAATGCATTCTATGTATATAAGGCTGTATCGATTTTGTGGCAGCTTTTCGATCGGTCTGGCATGCTATACGGAGAGCTTGCTCGATTTGTCCTGAGGATACTGGGAATAAAAACGAAGTCAAGGCAAGCTCCACCGCTCGGTCCAGACGGATTGCCCTTGCCGGGATTTCACAAAGCCCCTACAAACCAGAACTTGATCGAGGGACCGAAGGCTGGACCTGATGGTTCATGGGACAACGTTTGGGTGAATGATTCCGATAAATGATGATTTCGTACCCAATGGAAGCCGGTTTGGTGAGTAAATCGCAGTTCGGTTGTTAAGCTTTATAGTCTTGTGTTGTGAATTCTTTGTGTTAAAAAAGTATTTATTTCATAATGGTAATAAAAATAATACTCTTATTTTGATAAGGTATTTGAAAATGAAGTGGAATATAATGCGATTGTTCATGGTAGTGCTTTAAATTTTGCTTATTTTTATGTTATTTAATATCTGAAATACTAAATTCATTTATAATTGATAAATCATCATCTTTACTAGAAAAATGAGTTGTTATTACTTGACTAGCCAATGGCAAAACGACTTGTCGTGCGTAAAGCTCATCAGATGTTTTGGAATTGATTATACAGTTTTCATTCTAATTTTTTAAATTACATTTATCAAATAATAACTACAATAAATAATTAAATAGAAAATTAGTGTTGAAGAAGAGTAATAATAAGACTTCCATGTTTATTATGGTTTTGATTGATATTTGAAAATAAATTTTAAAATATATTAATATATGATAATTATAGTTATGTATAATTATTTATATATAACTCATTAAACTTGTCAAATTGATACGTTAGCTTGCTCAGCTCGTAGTGCTGTGTCGAATTTTGTGATGATCGGTTAGCTCATAAAATAAAACGACTAGAATGAATCTAGGGTTTTCACCTTTCATGTGTAATTTAATAATTTAAAATTATTTGGAAGGTGGCCTAACCTAACTCTTTGCTATAAAAAAATAAATAGATTGATCGCACGTGCTAATCTAATCGAAAGCATCTACCACTCGGGTTGTTGGCTGGCGCCTGGTCATACATTCTTGGCCCTCTCCTGAGGCCCGAATGGAGTCCTCTTCGTCCTACCTTTGATTTTTCGAATCATTGTCTCCATTGGTTGATAGTGGCAGCTACGGGTTGAATTTTCAACTTTGCTCTGTGATTGGAAAATCAGTGTCCCTGATAAGGTCCACCTTCACAGCTCCATACCAGGATTCCACAGTTTGACCAATAATGGAGGAGAAAGGAGCTCCGCCGTCTCAGAAAACGGAGGCCGTTGATGCTCCTCTTCACAATATCGGCTTCGAGCTCGAAGATTTATCGCCTGTCAAGGTCTCTGGTCGCCTTCTTGTTTCGCCCAAGTGCTGCCAGGTGACTTTTCTGTTTGGCTTGATTTTCTTGGGCGATTTTTCGGATTTATGTTAAGGACATCGACGATTTGTGTTTTGGATTGAATATAGCCTTTCAAGGTGCTACATGGAGGAGTATCGGCGTTGATTGCCGAGGCTCTTGCCAGTATCGGAGCTCACATGGCTTCCGGTTATCAAAGAATCGCCGGGATACACCTTAGCATCAATCACTTGAAACGCGCTGAACTCGGAGACAACGTCTACGGGGAAGCCACTCCCGTCTCTGTTGGGAAAACCATCCAGGTCTACTCTTCCTCCATGTTGATTGCTTCCATTTCCAAATCCATGATAGACGCAGTTACAAAAAGTAATCTGCAATTTGATCGATCGAAATTGGGGAAAACAGTTTAACTATTTCAGTTCCAAGATCGCGCTGAATTCGATATCATTTTACTTACCATTGATTTTGAGTTAGAGATTGGTGCATCAGTTCACTTGCTTACCATGGATTACAATTGCAGGTGTGGGAGGTGAAGCTCTGGAAAATTATTCCGGCGACGGAGGCTAAAAACTTGATATCATCCGCCAGAGTTACTCTTCTGTCCAACATGCCGGTGCCGGAAAATGCTAAAGATGCCGGTAAGAACCTGAAAATATATGCAAAATTATGAATTCAGTGCCTCTGATTTTACCTGCTGTATCACCAAACGAGCTCCATAAGTGATTATTATCTACAATGAACGAACTTTTGTTTTTCTTCGATCGAAGATGGAAGTCTATTTGTATCAATCCACAATCGGTTCGGTTATGGATTTTTGCGAAGGAATATGAACCGATTTTAACATTTTCGTAGCGAAGTAGTTCTAGTTTAACATCACTATTAATTTTTTAATTAAAATATTTTTAATATATTAAAATTTAAATAATTACTCATTACATTTATTATAGATGTCTAGAATTAATATGGAGATTATAGACGGACCACCTTTAATATTAACATATTAAAATACTTTTTAATTATTTGAACTAAATAATATATTAATTCTAAATTTGGATTGAATCGAGTTTCGACGATGGGACCGCTATTTAGTTTGGTCCTATCGAGTATTTGCATATGAAAAAAGTAAGGTAATGTGGTTGGGATTTTAGGGTCGGAATGGACCCGTTCTTGGTCTAAGCGGCTCTAATTTAAGGTTGTTGTTGTTAGGGTTTTAATTTACTAGTATTCCGAAATGTCTCATACTTTATGATCGGAAGGGAACTACCACTATGCAAGTTTTGACGTTTTTGTTCCCCGTATAAAGAGACAAGCCATTTTCTACACGATTTGTAGGCTAATTACGAGATGATGATTTCATATTTTGTTTTTTTCCTACGCGGAAGAAATTAGAAATTTACTCCCTTCACTTTTTTAATGTGACCCAAACAACCTTAAACATGTGTTAATTACTATATACATGGAAGCATCAAAAATTTAATTGATTTAAAGTAAATATAATAATATATTAAATTATTAATAATTATATTATATTTACATAAATCCTTATTTAATCCGGTAAATAATAAAGTGAAATCAAAAGGTAAGATAGTATTAAGGTCCGATCGCCGATCTAGTCCAAGGTGTTTGAAACCACTACTACTCGGGCGTTCGTTGCAATTTCTGTAACTTTGAGGTTCTATTCGAAATTGAATACTGAATCGGGTACTATATGCATACCTTGAAAACTTCAGGGTTCGTATAATATTTTTCATACTTTTGAAACAAAAGTAAAATAACTGCCATGGCGATCATAGATTGCCGCGTTTTTGAGCTTCCACTGCGAACCAGGACACCGGAAGAGAGGGAAAGTTAAATAAGACACGAGAGCGAAAGCGATTCGGTTCCGACTGCTATCACTAGCGCCGCTGCAATCGGAACTTTATCCTGTGATTCGGAAGTAGAAAATCGACGATATCACTAGCGCCGCTGCTATCGGAACTTTGTCCTGTGATTCGGAAGTGGAAATCGTTGATTCGACAACCGGCGAAACGCTTTTCCTCAACAAAACATGGAGTAGAGACAATGGATGGCGATGATGAGTGGGAGTTGAGCCTTGAAGAACTCGATTCACTTGTAAGAGACGCTTTTGAGAAGCTCGCTCACTTGCGTAATAATCCTTCTTCGTCCACTGCTTCTTTTATTTGCTCCGCTTCTGATGGCATTCTTGGCAATGCCGATTACCGCAATATTCCATGCGATAGAGTCCAGCGTTCCCCAGTCAAACCAATTTCTATGTCTTCTTCCATTAAGGTTTGGCTTTTTGTACTCTACTCTTCTAGTGTCCTTTTTTTCTCTCATATTGCCCGTAGAAATTTAACATTTGTTTTTTATAGGTTCATCTCGTAACATTTCCGCTTGAAATTTGAGTATGCCTATATTTTTTTTGTGGTTGCCCAATCGGTTTGTCTTCACCGTATTCTGCTCCTTTTTAGTTAAAAAGTTACCTTGAAATATGGCGCCTCTTTCATCCTTGCTTCAATTCTTCATAATATCGAAATGCCTTCCTAAGGAGAAACACTTCTTGGCAATTAAAGAAATTCTTGGAATTAGAAACTTGTGCTTTTGATTTTATTGCTAAATATTATGTAATGATGACCTAAGAAAGTCATTGAGAGTGACGAAATGCTCCTGTTGTAAATTATGTAGGTAGATTCGTCATCTCTTGGCTCCGCAGTATTGCCCCCAAAACTCAAGTCAGAAGCTAGCAATGGTGAGTTCATTTTTTTTTTCCATTTCTATCAGAAACATCCATATTCTTCCTTTTTTCGTTCAAAGTTTTTCCTCGTTTTTTACTGAGCTGGCTAACAGAATTAATTTTTCTTGTTAACATAGATCATCATGATTGAATCTGTACTTGGTTCTTATCGTAGTATTTCCAGCTATCGAATAGTATTTATGTCACCTAGAAATGGGAGGATGTCTATACTAAGCTCATACCTGTCTTTCTTCATAATTTTTTTTAGGAACCTATCCCTCTACCCTACCAAAAAGATTTCGACAAAAATGGAAACTTTAACACTCCAGTCTCCAGATATATGGTTGTTTTCTATTTTATATTGGCGTCTTAATATTTTTTCTAATATATCTGTGGAAGAAAATAAATGGTCAGCGAACATCCCTAAGCTTTCGGTCAAAGTTTTCTTTCACAGCAGTGGGAGTATTGCTGCAAAATTCCCATATGATGAGGTAAGCTGAAATATTTTTGCATTTGCTCTCCTGTAAGTAATATTTTCTCATGTTATGTATTTTATCTTGCTTGCAAAAGGTATTGATCAATGCTGTCCGTAAGATTCCTAAATCCACTTGGAATGCAAAAGAAAGGAGTTCCTTTCATCGTGATTGTCTCTCTAATTGTTATATGTATTATAATCAATTTTTGAATTTGTATTTCTTTGGGTGTTTTTGGCAAAGGTATTGTTTCTTCTTTGTTTTGTGTGCTTATGTAATTCTTCCTTGTTGCTTTGACAGGTTATGGATGTTCCCTATATCATCATTGCCATCGGCAGAAAAAGTTCTAAGTGATGTAGATACTGTTACAATTGAGGTGAAAACTTGCGCGACTTTGAGGTTAACTTAACATTTTACTACTGCAATTGTATCAACAGCCGATATAACTTAACTCAAGAAATACTCATATTTTTATTGGTGGACAGCTTAGAAAAGTTAGTGCGGAGTGCAATTGGTGCTGCCTCGTCTCTTCCTGATCTTCAAGGTAGATATTGTAAAGGGCAATTATAATTTGTTGCATTAATATGTCCCATGCTTCGTAAACTAATGGGTGATTGACTTCAGTATATATTATTAATGTTGTTTTTTGGATCTGAACAGTCCTTCGGTGAACTGATGCTGAAAACTTCAATTTTTCTAACTGATGACTTGACTGTACCTCATCGCATATTTTTATGTTGCTTTTTGAAACTTTTAGAACCATTTTTACAACTCCATTTCTTTTTTTTTTTCTCTTCCATTAGAACTATATGAGAGGATACCCATCAATATGGAAGCAAAGGTGTTGCCATTCCGGAGGGAAGGTGTTAGGTATCTAGAAGAGTTTGAAGCGTGTAGTAACTTATAGATTACCGTCAAATTTCATCTGGACTTTATACTTCATCTGTACATTTGGTTCAGGTTCATAATGCAACATGGAGGACGTGCACTTTTAGCAGATGAAATGGGGCTTGGGAAGACATTACAGGCAACTGATTTTTCATTTGAGCCTTTTTTTTGTAGTTTCCGTGACATTGGCAACTGATTCTCCATCTGAATTGTTTTTTAATAGGATCTTTAGTTTATATAAATGCTTCTTCATGTGTCTTTTTTTTAGAAGCCCAATAATACAGAGAAATGGATGCTCCTATTTCCTCGAGCCAATATAAGCAGTTCGTTTAAGTAGTACTTCCAAGAATCACTCCAAGAAAGCTGTCTTCAGTCTTCATACTTGAGTTTTCATATTCGATATATCGAATGCTTAAATATTATCAAGCATATATTCAGATTTAATAATTTTATGGTGTGCATATAGTAACTATATATTGGGTTAAAACCTTTTTTCCTTGTTAAGAGGAAACGAAATGCCATCACCCCATACGAAAAAAACTCCAGAATCTGAAGGTTTACTGTCTAATTGAGCAAGGCTGTTATTCCAACCACGGAACTTGTTTGATACATTATCCTATCGATTCGTGAATTTTACAAGTGAAAAAAATTCTCAGTATGGTAACTATCATCTGTTATGTCTTATCTATAAAATCATCAGCTCCTTCATACCTCTAGGCGATTGCTATAACTGCATGCATTCATGAGTCATGGCCTGTTCTCATACTCACTCCATCGTCCTTGCAGCTTCAATGGGCTTCTGTAAGTATTTTTGTAGTATAAGTTCCTTTTGAGCAGACAGTTTTCCTTCATTATCTCTTCCTTTCTGTTATCTCGCAGATGATTCAACAGTGGCTAAATATTCCTTCATCGGATATAGTTGTATGTGTTATGCACACTCATCTTTATTGTGCAGTTGTGAGCTTATATTTAAGATGCTGCAACATTGAATTCGTATTGGTTTGGTTTCCTTTAACATACTCTCTATACTAGGTCGTCTTATCTCAAACTTGCAGATCAAATAAGTATGGATTTACAATAATATCCTCAAACAAAAAGGGAAGTATTCATCTTGATGGCTCGTTCAATATTACTCCTATGATGCGGTTCTTAAATTACAAACTATACTTCTGGCCTCAGATTTCAAGGTATGCTAATGGAGGTGATAAAAGTAGGAAAAAAAGTATTGGGTAAACCAACTCAAAACTTTAATATTTGTTGTTCCTAAAAACTACGGTATTATACATGATTTTCTAGTTCATGAATATATATTACACGAAAAGAAGAAAAAAGAGAATCATTTTAGATAGATAGGTAGGGAGGAAATTCAGAAAAAAAAGAACGTCTCTAGGAAATTTCAGGATGTCACTTTATCACAATTGACAAAAAAGAGAAAATTCAAGGTTGATTTGGATGGTTATAAAAACTGGATAATTTTAAAGTTTCAACATGTCGATACCATCTTATTTTGAATTTTATTTAGGAAATATGATCTAATTCATATCTAGCTAAGTTAGCAGAGTTTATATGTGTATATGATGATCATTCTAATTTTATGGTTATGCCATGATCTTTTGAGAAAGATTACATCCTAGTAGAAATGTGTTCCCACTTTTTTAACCTTAATCATTACATATAAGACCAGGTATTGAGCTCATAAATTACCTAAGAAATTATTTACAAAGGATACATTAGTTCCCAATTTTATGTTAATAGTGCCATACAGGTTGTTATTGCAGATGAATCGCATTTTCTAAAAAATGGTCAAGCAAAGAGGACAACTGCTTCCCTTCCAGCCTTAAAGGTTGTATTATCTTCATGACGACGACATTTATACCTTTTGCGTTAATTGTTACTGTTTCACCATCGTTTTGAAGATGTTTGTAGTAAGCTGATAAACTTGAACTCTTTATTGTTAAAATAATGTTCTTTGATGCCTTTTGAATTTTGCAAAAGAGGGAAAACATGAATGTGAAATTTGAAACTCTCCTCAAATTCATTGCTAGACGATGATAATTGTCATTAGAGTTTTAATTTCCTATTTGACAGCTTTGTTTGGGTGAAAATATAGATGCGGTTGCAACTTTCCCACCCGCACGCACAATTGCTCCTGCATAAGAATACTTTTGAATTGCCTTGAACTTTACAAGTTTTACACGATGCAGAGAGCTCAATATGCAGAACTCCTGCTTTGTCTCGGCCAATTGAGCTCTTCAAACAGGTAGTAGGCAAAGTTGTTGTCAGTGTAGATGATGTTTTAAGTTGTGGATTTATCCTTGATGAATATCGAGTCTAAGGGTGTGATGTGATCCAATTTAAATATTTTGATGCGAAATTGTAGCATGTCAATTTCCTATTAGTACAATAGTTTGAATTACATTTCTTTCGCTTTTAGAAATACTAATAAAAAATTGACATATCATTCCATTATTTAATTGAAATACCTTCTAAATCGACTATATTATAGTGGAAGCGTACCGGCTACTATGATGGGATGCCGGCTAACAAATCGGCGAGGTGTGGGGTTGGGGGAATGTTTTGTCTGATCTCTTCAAAGGTACACATTGTCTCTGTATCAAGACCTCCGGTAAACTGCACAAATTGGTAAAAATGTTCATCATGCCATTTGAATAACTTCATTGGTGAGCAAAATCAAATCGTACTCCAAGTTTTGCCCATCAAAGATACCAATTTCGGTTCCAATTCAATTAAAATTGTGGTTCACAATTCGGTCCACGGTATTGGTTGTCAAAAACCGTGAAAATCAATTTGTAGTAAAAAAAGACCGACAAAGTAAAACTTAATCCAAACCCCTAAATCTCCGAAAAACAGAGCAGAATACAAAAAATAATATATTTTATTTTTTAATTGGAACCAAACTAGTACTGTTAATAAAATATATTAACTCCCTGGCTACACCACATAATCTTTTGACTTGGGTTGTAAGAAATACTTCAGTTTAACATGGAAAGACTTTTAAATAGACATCTTTTACATTCATCAACCGTTTAAACTTTTCTATTCTCCAGTTTAGACTATGTTAACTAGTCAGATTTTTACAGGAAACTAGGATAGGCTATTTATGGAGTAGCTAGTTGCCTAGTATTATCTTTGTTACACTAATGGCTTGAGGTTTTACCTGGTGAGTCCTGTATGCAAAACGTATGCCCTGAAGGAGAAGAGACTCTTGAATCGATTCCCTGCCTGTAGTACGGCTTAATTCCAGCTCCATTTTCACTCTTTTCATGTACAGCTTTGCCAGATTCATAGATGCTTTCTTTATCTGTAAAAAAATGTTGAAATGAACTTCAAGACTGTAATCACATTGTAAGGTAGACCGTTAAGATAACAGTTGATTAGAACCAAATAGATTCCAAATTGTTTTCGTTTGACTCTGCGTAATAAGATTATTGGGTTGAAATAAGAGCAGTTATTTGAAGTGAAACCAGGCAGTGTATTTGATTCATCAGCAAGCAAATAGAATAAGAAAGAGGGATGGCTGAGAACACAGCTTTTGGCATACTTTCTTCTCCATTCCTGAATCAAGCATCCAATCAATTGGAATTTTGCAATCTTGGTACGATCGCATAACAGTATTTCTTCTCTTGATCAACAGTTGAACGCTTTGCTCTGACCTAATAAATGGGCAAACAGCATAAATGTATGATTTGAGTAGTACTGAAACGTAATTTCATCTGGCAGATGACTTACTTGTCTAAAAGGCTGGTCATCTTCTTCAAGACATTCTCACATGGAATTCGGGTGTCATCCTTGTACAATCGAATCTCCCTTTCCAGAAGTTTAAGGGCACGAAATTCAACAGCAGCTTCTCTCATGGCATCAGCTTTTTTCTCAGGCCACTTGAAATGCTTTAATACGGCCCTCTCGTCTGACTGAAGGAAATATGCCGTACCAGTTTATAGTGACCAAGCAAATTATTACTCAGTCCCACGTGTTTGTTCATAAGGAAAAGCTCGGTTGAAATTAACAAAGGACAATTTATTTGGTCGGGAAAGAGAATTATATTTCCAGAAATCTTTTTTTTTTGGCTGTCATCAAAATATATAACTGTGTGCAAAGTCAACATCAACAGACAATACATTATGAAGCCCCAAATGTCAACATCAACAGACAAATCATTTCAGAAATAACAAAATTTCGATTTGAAACAAATTAAAAATGAAAATTGCTCCTGCTTCTTTATACCCAGAACTTGACTTTTAAAGACAAAAAAAAGGTCCAATAAAGAAGCGTAAAATACGACTATTTAACATGGGTTTTGCTGGCATTGTGACAAAAGAGAGAAGCAGGTTTCGCTAGGAGAATTTTAAGTCCAGAATAAAGATACTAACACGCACTGTCTTTCTTCGGGTATAGAAAGTACTTAATGAGAAATAGAAGACACCATTCCAATCTGAACAAATAGGCATTTTTTTTTTAAATTTTGACACGCTTCCAAAGAACCACAAAAGTAAATCTGACCTGACATTTTTTAATTCGACAGCATATGGTAACAATAAAAAACAATTTTGGTCATGTGCGATCACATATCACGCCAAAAAAGGAGGAAAAAAGTTTACCAATGATGATAGTTCTCCATCAAGCCAGTCCACAAATTTAAGGACTTCTTCTATATCAGTAAAAGCAGAAGCGAGCACCTTTTCAATAAGGTCATTCACGAAATCTCCTTTCGATTCAATGTCGGCTTTGATCTGGAAAACAACGAAAAGTGTAGAAGTTTTCAGGGTTTTGGGAATTAGTTAACTGAAAACAAATCCAGCAATAAACTTTGATCCTTACAGCTAATAGATGGGCGGATCGATTTTGAATTTCACCCACAATGTTTCTGTGAGCTGTAACAGGCGACAGATTATGAAATTTTTCTGACGATGGAGAATCTCTCTCCCTCTCTTTCTTTGTTAATGAGTGAAAAAGTTGTACAAGATGGGGAGACTTTTGAGGAACAATGGCTATGGTGGAGCGTCGAGGTGGGAGGGGTGGGGGAGGAGGAGGTGGAAGTGATATCGAGAGTGGAGTGTTCCCCACCAGGTCTGACATTCTTTGAGTTAGAGATATTGGTGCAGATGCCGGTGTTGTACTCTTGATTTTCTCGTTGATTTCATCCGCTTTTCGCATCAAACGCTTTGTTTTGTCGGCAATGGCGTAAGGAATTTCTTCTAATCGAGGATTCTGGTGATCTGCAAGTGACTCCGTCTGAAACCTCTCCGAATTGGAGAGGAACGAGAAATCAAATATCGTTACTGCCCTGAAATCCTCATCCAAATGCATGTAACTGTGAAAATAGGCCGAGTGCGAAAAACAAATCGGATTCTCACCTGGTTATTACAGCTCAGAGCAACTATTTTCGCTTCAGCAGCGGCAAGATCTCGCGTTAGCTTACTATTCTGCAACTGCAGCTCCACATTCGTGCATTTCAACTTATCGAGCTCTGCGACCAGACTCGACAATTGAGACTGCAAATCACTAATCATATTCTCTTTCAAGGGAAGTGTCTTCTGCAAATCAATTATCCTCTCGTCGCAATCGTCTCCTCTCGTAATCGTAATTATGCTATCATTCGGCTGCTGGTGCCGTCTCAACCGCGGCATCCGCTCAACAGGAGGGCGAGGGGGACGAACGCCTCTAACACCGTTCGAATTCCCAACCTGTTGACCTAATTCCGTTTCCTCTCCAGAATCTGTCCTATTCAAAACCAGAGATCTCCTGCTCTTCGGAGTTGCAGAATTGGTTCTTGATTGAAGAGAAGGCGACGATGCGTCGTTGAACGAGCCTGATTTTGGAGAAAGCTTACCACTAGAAGAAGCAGTAGGTCGAGACAGAGCCACAGGCGGAGACACGCCTTTCGCAGAAGCAGTGGACGTCTCTTTCTGCTTCATCGGATCGATTTCCTGGCAGAAGATGGAGAGGCTAGAAAGAGATCCATGGAGAAAATAGAAATGAAGGATTCAGAGGAACACTTGACTAAGATCAGTGAAAGAAAAATGAAAAGGAGACCATGGAAGAACAGCCGAGAGCCTGCATTGCCATAGGCGCTGCTTCCAGTTCCCCGAGCTTTTGGTCAATGAAGACTGAGGAGACAGGATTGAGTGGGCAATGGCAATATAGAGAGCGTCGTTGTTAGAATTATATACTTATNGCAACCCGAGATTCGGGTTTTGATATCCATGGCATTGATTCTGGTTTTGTAACCTAGGAACCATTCGGGTTACGGTTTTGTTCGGTTTGGCACCAAATTTATATTTGGAAATATGGAATATTTGATTTGGTTAGTTGTGACTTCATTGGAGGGCAAAAGAAACATACCAACTCCAATATCTTGATTTAAGCCTACGACAAAAGACTTTCTGTGATGGCTCTACTTCAACTTGTTTGATTTCTCTTTTGAAACTTCCCCCTTTTGTTCTCGTATTTTTCAAGGCTTTCCTTACTCTTACTGGGATACCCGCAGTAATTTTATTATTTTCACTACAGTAAGTAATTTAGTATTTTGAAATATTTATGAGCTAAGATCTTATATTTCTAATCAATATCAGATTGATTGTAAAACAGCAGAACGTTATTAGGATCGAAACGGACACCGTCTATGAACTGGAATTCAGAGTTTAGTTTGGGAAAATAAGAAGACATTTTGGCTTGAACTATCAAAACTCAATCAAAATGTGCAATAAATCAGGGTAGTAGCCAGATTGTACACCTTAAAAATATAATCTTCTAACACATTGGTAAAGGTGTTAAGGTAGGCATGAGTCAGTTCGGTCTGGTCTTGAACCTGGCCGTGCGGTTGTGATTCCAAAGTTAATTAATTTTTTTAAATCTGGCATTGAACCTAAAACCTGATTCGGTCAGGGACTGATAAGTTCCAATTTTTTTTTGGAATGGTAACAAATAAAATTATATAGTTTGGTAGGAATTGGCTGAATTTGGGAGATTAGACTTTCCCTATGTTCAGATTCAACTGCATAGACATATCTACACTTTTACATCTGAAAGTGATTTTCACGTTTAAATTATGATATCACAATCTTTCGTTTATTGGTTTTCAGATCTTATATCCATCGCTACTAACTACCCGTTCGGTAGCTTCTCACAAAGAAGCACAATAAGCAAATCTCTAAGACTCTTATCATCTTATTGCCCTAACAATCAATACTTCTAGCTTCTACTACATTTATCTGTTTCAGAGAGGAAAAATCATTCATGAAATATGCTAAGATACAATTTAAGTGGAACTAAATTTCGTGCACGTTTTATGAATTATCAATTGAAAAAATTGATCTATTGTAGGGAGAAATTAACAGTTTCAGATAATGTGTTATAAGCTTCGGAAGTATGAATTATGCATTGTGGTTACCAACCTGGGTTCGTCCAATATGAGACAGCCGGGATGAAATATAAGAGGTACGTCTTCGCCAATGTTTATATCGGCTGCCGAACCAAGTCCACTGCTTCCCCCATTGTTATCGCTGATGTGGCTGGGTACAAAAATGTCTGACAACTGCTTCTCCAACTTCCAATCCTATACTCCATCACAACAACAAAAAAAGGGGTTTTAAAATTCACACATGTACAAAACCAGTTACCACCAATCGCTGAGATTTAAAAAAACCAAAAAGTGCATAACATGTAACAAAGCAAAATTTTTAACTATGTGATTTGTAGTCCCATGGCGTACTAATTGGAAGATATAGCTACATGTATCCATCATGGCAAGAAGGAAAAAAACCAAAAATTGTTGAATTACAGACAAATTCTGAAAGAATAAAAGCAGGTATATACTACATTTCTGAAAGAGGTTAAGCTGATCGTTGACTAGATACATCTCCAATTAGAACAGAAAGAACCAACATGTAACAAAAGATAGAGCGTTATGTATAATTGATTACTGATAAGAAAAAAAGTGTAATTTTAAGAATCTTAAATGGATTTTTACCATCATCAAATCTAAATAATACAAATGACCTTCACCTTCGTGATTCTTTCGGGAAGGCTTTCAGCAGATAGTTGAGAAGCACGAACATCCTTGACCTTTAAGTAATTATACATTACGACGCCACTAATGCTGCATTCAAAGAGAGGAATGGAAGGCACTTTAAAAAGAAAATAAAAAAACACTTGATGGATGACTTCCACTTTCTTATCAAACAAAACAAATACAAAAAACAATTGACTTTTAGCTAGAGACAGAGTTACCAATTGCATAGCCAATTATATTTAGCCCTGTTATAGTAGACTCTGGAAATATAACTGTTGAAAGGGCTATGAGTATCCAGTCTTTTAGAACGCCCGCCACTCGGATAGTAACTGCTCCGGTTCTTCCAAGTACTAAGAAAATGGAGAAGTTCAAGGCCAGCGCACAAAGGGCATTAGAAAAAAAAATCCAGAAGTTGATGTGAATCTGCGTAAATTCCATCGTGGGCTTCTCCAGTAAATACCAAGGAACAAATAGAAACACAAAACTGCACATAACAAAGCAGAAGTGAGCAGCTCCCCAAAACTAACAACAAAAGAGACGTTAGTCTTTGTTAGATGAATATGCCAATAACTTCAAAATTATTACACTTTTTCTTATTTACAAGAACATTGCACAAACACGATGCTTTATGATCTAGTCATCGTTGTTTATAACATTATTACTGTAATGCTTTTACAATACCTGCATGGTGCAATATAATATAGGCTGGTGATGGGGCTTAGAGTCAAGCCCTTCTTCTGTAATAGAACTTGTGTCAAGACCAGCCTTAGAGCTTCTGCAAAAATTCCGGTGACCTGGTAAACTGTACCAACTACATTAAAATGAATCTCCCCGTATGATGAAACTACTACTCCAACACTGACCAGCACCATGTTCAAGAACACATCACACCTTGGCTTGTCAGTACCACACATAACAGCCATTATAAATGTTGCGACAGGCACTGTCCATATGTAGATTCAGATATAAGAAGGCACAATTAAAGAGCATAATCATTCATGATGATAAGAATGAATCCAATTTTTTCCACGTACTTAGAGCTTTGAGCATCTGGATGAAAGCCACAGAAATGTGCAAGTAAGCTGTGTTACCAAACCTGTCATGAGGAGGTGAAAGAGAATAAAGAGAGATCCCCATAAATAAAGTAGATTAAGAGTTTGTATTGACTAAAGAAAGAAACTTGGAATCCATAATAAAGTTGACTAAAAATTATTTTAACTATTTAAATATTATAGCATGAACAATTAAATTCGTGAAGGCACACTACACAGTGATCTGTGGGCAACACTTCTTAACAACAAAGATTGCTAAAGATTCCCATTGCTATGAAATTTCAACAATAAA
Organism: Begonia fuchsioides; assembly: GCA_003255005.1. Lineage (NCBI taxonomy): Eukaryota > Viridiplantae > Streptophyta > Magnoliopsida > Cucurbitales > Begoniaceae > Begonia > Begonia fuchsioides. The sequence continues at coordinate 71,880 of QAOC01043419.1, read as the reverse complement.
ATGATCTGCATCTAAGAATAGGATATACTATGTCAACCATGTAATGCAACATATCCAGCCTAAATTATCTGACAGAATCACAAGGCTTTGGTATATGAGACAATCAATCTAAAGGAATAGTCGCAACTCGCATTACGATCAAAACTTTAAGTGAAATCGTTGTCATCACAAAATAGTTGCATATTTATCTCATAAAAATTCAATGGGATTTCATTGCGTAACTAAGTCATAAATGACATTTTTTTACCAGAAATGATCATGAATCTGGAAAACAGAAGTTTGAATTATGATTTTTTCATATAAACAATCTCAGTCAAACCTTTTACAATTCAAAAACAAAAAAGGCCAATTTTATGACAAATTCAAACTCGTCAAGCTGTTTCACTCCCAGTAGCCTACATCTTTACAACACAAATGGAAACCGTCCATTGTTTATCCATGACCCCTCACAGTAAGAAAAAGTACTTTACGTAAAGTAAATATTAAATTTGTTTCAGTATCTTACCAAAGACTTGATGCGAAAAACGCACTTACTGGAATTACGCATGTTGCATATCTGCCAGAAAAAGTAAGAAAACCACTTAAATAGCAAAATACAGATGTGTCAACAATGAAGATTTACAACTTTTATTATTCCAATTTTCAAGCCACTTACATTTCAAAAGTCATTTTGACTGGAGATACAACCTGCATTTCAGAAATTGAATCTTCATATACAAAGCAAGAGGTAAATAACAAAGGAGGAACATCGGTCAGCCTATCAATACATGTACCAATGATAGGTGTGGTTAATGATTATTGCAACTTTGATAGGCAGAACTAACTCTCTGTTTTCCTTTTTTTACTAGCAACTGCGCCAAGTACAATTTATTGTTAAATTATGGAAAAATCCAATCAAGTTTATACTTATCTGAACATAAGACAAAGAAGTTCAAAAGAAAATTATTTCCATCCTGAAATCAACATAGGATCGAATTATGCTTGAGCAACGAATAATAGAACAACAACCATATAATATTCATGTTATTATGAGCGTAGAATGAATGTGTTAAAACAGAGTAGAAGTAACAATAATCTAGAAAGAACACTACAGTAAACACGACACAACATTTAAGAATCTGAAGGAAAAAACACAAAAATAACTGTCACAATAAGGAGATCTGATCTCCCCTTCTTCCTACCACATATTCCGTGCCATCACCTTCCCTTCTCTCTGCGTTTTTATTCCTCCCCTACCAAAAGACCCCCTAGACAAGTAGGCGACAAACCTTCTAACAAACTCCATTCCCACAATCAATTAGATTCTCCTTGGCAAGGCTACCAAAAACTTTTGACCTCCTAAAATAAGAGTGTTCCATTTAAGTTCTATCATCACGACGCTTTAGAGAGGGACAGGTAGAATATTCACAAGTCAAAGATCGTTAAGAAGAGTCCCAAGTAGAATATTCACGGGTCAAAGTTCATTACATAAAACAAAAAATGACAGTCAATCGTGCTGAATTTCATAAAAATTCTTTAGACTTCTGCTATTTGCTCAACAAAATTTTACGAATCTATTTACAAAGGTTTAAGCCTGATATTTTGCCAAAATAAATTTGCGTGGTAGTTGATTTCAGTATGAAACAATACCTTGAAAATACGAGTCAGAAGAAATGAAACAGCTCCAGAAAATCCCATATGAATCATTGTAAGTGTAATAGGAAGAGGAAAATTGAAGTAATTAGGAGAGAGCACCCACTGAAACAGGAAAGGAAAATGATCAGAAAGCGAGCATTAGAGCTTTAATTTTCAGTTTGATGAATAGAGAACTGATATGTCATCTTTAAAGAACTATTACAGCATTGAATGTTAATTTTAACAAGTGATGCAAGTCAACAGAGTGCATTATAATACAGTTGAGGAGCAAAACCTTGTTGTACAATATTACTCCAGATGACAGCAATATGTAGACCAACAGATACAAATAAGTCAGCACAAGCGGTTTGCTAATCATTTTCGCCAGCTTCGTTTTTGGAGTAATGTAAAGCGAAAATTTCAGTCCAAAAAACAATCTATTCAATAGTAGGCCTCAAGACACACGCGATAAATCCAGCTGAACTTTCCAGTACTATCTGAACCAAGAGGACGTGTCAATTTCTGAGTGGATGATGAGAATTGGATGAATAGTTGCAAATACTATTGTGCCCCAGAAACTCAAAACCTGAAAAAGGAAGGGAAACAAATTAATACTCTAGTATCTATAATCATATGTGCAGACTAACATAGCCATCATATGAGCAAGAAGCTTGAATCTGATACAAAAATTTCAAATATCATAGGACCTATCGAACAAGAAGCAGGTAAAAGCAATACGTGCAGAGATAAAAATTGGAAGCCAGTTCTGATATTGCTTGCAATTTTAAACAAAAAGTTTTTCAGTTGGAGAAAAAAGGTTCGTTAGTCATGGATTAGTTTGTCATCTTATATTTCGAGGATAATGCATCAATCTCATTTTACAATACTAATCGCTTTTAAGGAGAAATATCTCACAAAGGCCAATCTGAAAGACGTAGAATCAATAACAAATAAGTCGCCTCAATCTTGATAAAGCGATGAGAAAAAATAGAGCTGATTAGGAAAGATTGATCTGATCGGTAACGCCAGGGTTATTACTTTAAACCAGCTGAACATGAATTCACTGGCAAAATTATTCTAATCTGGAAAATGTGAATATAAGAGCTCAAATAACGCCAACCTTCACTCATTCGCAAACAGGAAACAGAAAATCAAATAATAGAAGTAAATCAACAAAGAGTGACAAATCTAAGCATATGAGCTAGATTTCGAAGCTGCTACCGCATAGTGCATAGATGCTTCAGTGTGAGATGCGAAAAAAAAAAAGAGGTCAGGTCACCAGAGTTGACGAAAGGACAAAGAAGAAGCAAAATCTCGCAGTTGTTTAACACATTGTGGAAATGCGTTTCAGTAGGACTACAACAACGAAAGTGATCAAGTATTGACGAATCATTCCTACGAAATGAAGCACTGACCTGAAAATATCTTCTTCTTCTCTTCAGCCACACACAGTGCACGTTTCTGTGCACGTTTCTTTCCGCTCCTGTTCGGTACTCGACACCGATGGCGAAAAGGAGAGGTCCGAGGCGAGCTGGCTTCGTACTAATAATGATTTATATATTGTGGTAAATTTAAATTAGATGTACGTAGAAAAAACTATATTTTTTTACATAATTATAATTTAATTTTGTTAATAATTTCGTTAAAATTATCTTCGTTACTTTGGTTATAGAAATTGCTAATAGAACATTTTTTATTTAGATGTTACGTAAAAAAACTATTTTAATGTAATTTTAATAAATGTCTTGCTATTTTTATGTAATTATAAATTCTTTTCTAAAAATGTCTGACCAGTAGTTAATTGCAACTATCGAGTGAAGCGACTTGGTTGATAAACTTGCATCACAAACCATAAACTCAAGAGAGTTCCAAAGGGCACCAAGAGATATAACCCCTCCACCAAGTGAAAAAAAATAGAATAGGATTAGTCTATTGTCATATGTCCTGACAGCGGTTGCGTGATTAGATTCATTCAAATGTATTTAATACATAAAAATAAAAATAATATTTATTATTTAAATTAATCAAATCATGTTACGACATGCCATGATGTATGACAAAATATTATTTAAATTAATCTAATTATGTGATGACACAGAAGTATGAAAATATAGTATGAAAAATAGATAACTTTATAATTACTCAAAAAACCAACATAAACCTGATTTAAAGCCGCTCAAACTACAGTAATTGTTATGATCTTTATAAAATTCAGAATCGAATCAGAGCCAACCCGTGCAATACAGTTTTGGTCTAATTCGGTTTGAAAAGTTTGCTCCATGGACAACATTTCAACTCAGATATATTCTTAGCATATCTTCTTAATTTATTTCTGACGTATCGAGTTTGATTAGTTTAATTAAAATATTTTTAATATATTATAATAAAAATAATTATTCATAATATTACATTAATTAGAACTCAACACGTCAAAAAATAAGTTAAAAGAATATTTTTACTAAAAAGATAAGTCAATAATTACGTTCACTATTATCTTTGGTTAAGATTTTGATAAGAGAGAAACCCAACACGTTACATGACAGGTTCACTCCCAAAATTATACCTTAAATTTTTTCTTGATTTTACGTATATCTAAACATCTCAATTTATATATTTTAAATCCCTAATAGATTGGGCCTTCACCCTTAAAAATAGATAATAATTCATTACCCTAAATGGAAACTAAGTGAGGTAACTTTGATGCGTAGTTAAAAGAAGGGTCGTTATTAAACCATGTCGTTTTGAGACAGCGTCATAAAATGGCAAGGTCGGCAATAAACAGAATTCATCAAGGGTGTTTTTGACTTTATGTCAAAGCCTAAAAAAGCATCATCTAAGTAGAGGGGAAAACTCTCATTTTCCGCGATTCTGATCTTTAAATTTTGCCCCAACCGCCTTCTTCTCCAAGTTTCATCCTCTCTCCTCTCCGCTCTTCAATGGCTAGGGTTTGTTAGGCGCGTTTGCTATCTCGCAGAAACTCCTTTCTGATTTCTCTCTCTTTGTTACCAGCTGCCTAGAGCTTTCTCTATTTTCCATGGCCTGAATCAGTTAACTTCTGGTTGCTATTCTACCTGTCTCTTCATTCGTTTGAGGAACTTTCGGATTTTCGTACGTTTTTTTTGCTCTACGAGTAGATTAATGATTCTTAGCTCTTGTTTTTATTGAAGCCGATTTGGATTTGGGATTTAATGTTTTTGTGGTGTGCGTGTTATGTTTTGGACTTGTTTTTTTTCTGTAGTTTCGTAGAAACTCGTTGCCGTCAAACTATTTATTCTTTCACCATCCTTATCAGCTTCGGCTCGATTTCTTTTGGGGTTTTCATTAGTGGTCTTCGTCTTCGGTGTTTCAAATCGGTTATTCTTGAACTAATTATAAACTTCCTTTGAAATACATGGTAGAGTCTTCCCAAAAGAAGAAAGGAGTTTCTACAAATCTTTTTGTTAATTTATTATGACAGTAACGCTCTTAGAGCGATTTATTTTTAGTGGGTTTTTCTTTTTTCGTTTCAAGCATTTCTAAATGGTGATCCCTCTTTATTTACTTTCATATTATAGTTTAGTCTCTCGAGTTTTACTTTTATTTCCTTCACTCAAGATATGCTTATATTTCTTCCCTTTGGATTCTGTAGTGGTTGCAGTCAAGGAATGGAGATGTATGATGTTTCTGAATTTGGAAACTCTGAAACTTGTATGGTATGGATTTTCATGACGTACTATTATTGCCAACTTCGTTTTTTTAATGGGTACTGTAAGCCCAGCCTTACCCTTTCTTTTTTTTTTTTTTTATGTAAGGTATATCATTCATAAACTGTCTCTGTGGATTTTAGATTCAAGGTGTTGAATCAAACATCCATATACCAAGTCCACATCCCGAACAAAGTGAAGCAATGTACTACGAAGGAACTCCTGAGTTTGTTGCTGATCAGGGAATGTACTATCCTACTGCCACCAACTATGGATATTACTGTACAGGTAATGTTGTCATGCCTAGTGTTATTGCCATTCGTAGATGATTTGAGTGATCAAAAGTTAAATTGTTAATGCCTAACTGTTTATGATGTTGGGCTTGAATGCACCAGGTTATGAATCACCCAGTGAATGGGAGGACCACCATCGGGTTTTTGGTATAGATGGTTCCGACATCCAGTACACGGTAGTTGAAACAAATCTCTTCAAGTTATTACTCTTTTTCTGAAACGTTTGTAAAACTTCCATTTGAGCTTCTAACTTCCTTTTTTCTGCATTCCAGGGTGCACAAAATGAATTTTTGAATTATGTATATTATACTCCTAACTATGGATATGCACAGTCTGAATACAACCCATACAATCCTTACATACCAGGCGCTGTGATGGGAGTCGATGGGCCATTCATTGGAGCGCAACCATATTACCCCATCTCTTATCAAAACTCTGTCTCTTCATCTGCTTATATACCTATTGGCGTTCAGCCAGATCTTGTTCCAGTTACTTCACCTGAAACCTTCAAGAATCCACCTGTCCTCAAATATAATGAAAGAGGGTTTAAAACTGCAAGTTCTGGCATGTTTCCCAGATACACTTCAAAACAGACCTTAAACCAGGCAAACTCTTTATCTGGGGTACCAGAAGAGCTAATACAATATGATGGATCATGCAAGCAATCAACAAAACATGGAAGCATATCTGCTGGAAATTTCCAAGGACCAGTTTCATCACAAATTTTTCAGGTACCTTGGCTTTATGGTGTATTTGAAATTTCCTTATCTCTTTCTCTTGCTATCTAGTTTTTTTATCTATTATGAGTTACTGTAGTTCTAGCAGTGATTGTTTCTGTTCCTATTCTTTCATGCAGGGTAAAGGTTATTCTGGTTCACCTCAACTTATTGACAGCATATCAAGTGGAAAATTTTTTGCTCCTCAGAGTCAAGTAAAAGCATGTATTCCTTTTAATAATGCTATATCCGAGTTTGGATTAAATGCTAATGGACAAGGAGGAGTTGGTAAATTTCGACCCAAGATTGGCCAGGCTACTAATGAAATGAATGGTTGCAGTACATTGGGTGAGCAGAATCGAGGGCCTAGAGTATACAAATCAAGAAATGAGCTGGCTGTTAGAGCCTACTCAACCAAGGTTTTGGATGGTAATGAAGATGGAAACAACATCATTTACTCCAATCAGTATAATAAAAATGACTTTCCCGTTGATTATGTGGATGCAAAGTTTTTTGTTATCAAATCATATAGCGAGGATGATATACACAAGAGCATTAAATATAATATTTGGTCTTCCACACCACATGGGAACAAGAAACTGAACAGTGCTTATGAAGATGCACTTAGAAGTGCCAGGGGAAAGCCTAATGGCTGTCCCATTTTCTTATTTTATTCTGTAAGTTTATTTTATTTGTTAACGTTCGAGCGATGGAAGTTTAATGAATAGTATCTTTGCCATCCTAGAGCAGGGAACCTCTTTTTTTCTTGGTCTTGCTGACGTGGATATTCTTTTTATTCAGGTCAATGCTAGTGGTCAATTCTGTGGTGTTGCAGAGATTACTGGTCCAGTTGATTTCAATAAGGATATGGACTTTTGGCAGCAGGATAAGTGGAGTGGAAGCTTCCCGGTCAAGTGGCACATTATAAAAGATGTTTCAAACACAAACTTTAGGCATATCATACTAGAGAATAATGAAAATAAACCAGTGACTAATAGCAGAGATACACAAGAGGTATGCTTCCATAATTTTATCAGAATAAATACATGCAGATCGTTGGGTAGTTTTGGGATTTGAATGCTTCCATATTTGTGATGGTGGGATAATTCGTTAGCTAGATTTTGTAGGGTGTCGTTTGTTAGCAGACTTGACCAATTTTTTGTAGCTTGCACTTGCCCTCATGAACTCTCTGTCCATTAGTGTGAAATAGTTTTTGATAGAAAATTTTGGTCATATTTTTATTGATTAAAGGATGGTCCATTTGCAGATACCTTACAAGAAAGGCTTGGAGATGTTGAAAATATTCAAAAATCACACATTGAAGACTTCGTTACTTGATGACTTCATGTACTATGAAAATCATCAGAAAATCATGCAGGAAGAGAAAGATAAATTTTGCATCCGAAGCCTGGAGGGACCCTTTTTCCCATCTTCCACGGGTCCACCTCGCAAGCTCAATTCAGTTGCTAACTTGCAACAGACTGAATTTAAGAAGCTTAACGGGCTTGCTGATGATCTCAGTCAAATGAGAATTGATTTGGTCCCAACTTCTGAACAGCTCCCATCTTCAAATGAAAATGCAGAAGAATTAGTAAAAGAGACCAAAAGGGACTTATCCCTCTCTACTTTAAATGCCATCTCAATAAGTAGCAGGCAGAAGGAGCTTGAGTCCAACAAACCACCTGTTGCCTCCACCAACATTCAAAATTTAGATGTGGTTAATGTTGGTTCGATCCCCGTAAAAGTAAATGGCTTTTCGGAAGTGTCTGCAGTTTTGACAGTTGGAACCATTCCACTCGACCCCAGAGCATTGCAGCTGTACAAAAAGGATGGTAATATGAAATTTTGAGCCCAGGGGCGAAGGTAATTTTTTTTCGATAAATCATTGTATGGGTTGTGTTTAAGCAAGCAGCAAATAGCTTGTGGTCCAGTGTTTTGGTTTCATGCTCGCTCCAAATCTTTGGTTGGTTATGTTTGGGTTAGGCAGTACGATTAATCAATCATCTATCTATTTTGGGTCTGATTTGCCCGCTGAAATTGAAAGGAAATTTCGTTTTTTAGTCCATTATAGCGACTTGGTTTCAATCATTTTGATTTCATGAGTATATTCACGGGGCAATATCTATGTTTGTTTGTTTTGGAAGGAGATCATTGCCTTGGGCATTTCTCTAGAGTGTATCCAGATTTGCTGGAATTGAATTCTCCATTCTTGATCTTTTGAAATTGTGGTTCTTAGTTTTTGGCAGAGCCCATTTTTTTACTTCTCTGGGTTCATCTTTCTTTGATAACAACTTTAATGGTGCAATACACACCTACCTGGAGTTTATATTTTTTTGGGCGGATTTGCTAATTTCAACCCATCTTCACATATTATGTCGCTGCCCAAATTAGTCGGAGCAAATCCTGAAACTGATGATTTATTTTGAGGAGAAAGTACAGTGCAGTGGAATGACAAACTCTATGAAGCAGTGATGATGGAGTAGAAAACAACATAAATGGAGAGGATGATCTGACCATGGAAGCCAGAGATTGAAGTCTTTGCCCTTCAAACGGATGAACCACCAGCGGCGGTGGCTATGTAGTCAATGACGATGATATTATCCACGTTCAGAAGAAACTCTTTCGCAAATTCAAGATGAGCAGGGTGAGACGCGTACTCCGCCGCGCCCTCTCTGCTCTCGAATATCGATTCGAACACATGAGTGTACCCTTGGTGCAGATTCTCCACGCTCACGTTCTTTCCCCTGCGCATTCCTTCCCCATTAGAGCCCTAATGTTGGATCTACCTATTTTCTCCAACTTCTATCTTCCAACCTCCTAATCAAAATTCAAAACCAGATCCGCATAGAAATGTGCGGGATCCGCACCCGATCGATTGACCGAGAGTTGAAATTACGAATCCCGAACAATCGGACTTTCCATGTGGAGCTGAGAGAGAGAGTGAAGGAGTACCAGTGGAAGGATTTCACGGAAGGGAAGAGAGAGAGGAGGTTAGCGTAGCCATTGATGAGGTCCTCGATCCGGTCTGCTGGAAGTCCGTTTTTGAACTTGGCCAACACAATGTGCTTCACCTCTTCCTTCGCCTCCGCCATTGATGATCGCTGATAAACCTCTCCATTTTAGTCTGAATGAAGCTCCCTTTTACATAACTTATCCACAACGAGAGGCCAGCAAATAATGATGGTTAAGTTCCAAAACAATAATAAATTAATTCTGAATATTATCAAAAAAGTTGAGCCGTCTCATTTTGAGATGAATCATAATAGTAAAATACGCCACAATTTTGATTATTTCTGATTCGATTCAATATTTTAAAAACATTAAAATTTAAAATTACAAAATATTTTTCATTATATTCAGATTAGGTTGTAACTTATTTAAACGATTATAGAATAAAGTTTTGAGTTTATATTGTGTAATTGATTTTGTACCATTTTTTTTACTCACGATTAAGTTCTGACTCTACAATTTTTAAAAATTAAGATAAGAACCAGACCAAAACTTGTAATTCTAGTTTGAGCGGGAGTCCCAATCCGGTTTTGCCCTATCTTGCACAAAATGTTAATATTTAGTTATATAATTTCAATAAATTATATATATATGTGAGTGTGTGTGTGTGTCATGTGTGTGTGTTCTATCAACCCAATCAACCTAGTTTTTTAGGGGTTTGATCAAAACTTGGCATGGCTAGTCTATCTTGCAGTATTCTATGCAAGTGTAGACGAAAGGAGCACGAGAAGAGAGAGTATAAAACGATAGTTTTTATTTACAGACAAAACTTATAGAATAATGGATAATTAATTGCTCCCGTTTTTAATCAGGAATAAATTCACAAAAATGAAAAATGAAAAAGTGATAATTAAATGAAGAAGATAAATCAGTTGACAGGTGAATAATATAATAAAGCAACTGAATAATTCTTAAAATCCACGAAAGAACAAAAATTTCACTGAAACAATCAATCAATCAGAAACCTAGATACTCAACAAGAGAGCAATCACCAAGCTGGAAAAAGATAGCAGTCCAGCTGCAGAGGCCGGAGAAGAAGCAGCTTTAGGGCTAGGCGCAGGCGCCAACGGCGGAGAGACGGGGACTGCCGGAGAAGGAGTAGCTTCAGGAGTGAGCGCTGGCGACACCGGCGGAGAGTCTGGAACGGCCGGAGGAGGAGAGGGGTTAGGAGAAGACGCCGGCCCCGGCGACGGCGATTCGGGGATTGATGGAGAAGGAGACGGAGTAGGCGCAGAATGGGCGGCCGGAGAGAGGACTTTAATGTCAACTTTTTGCCCCGCCATGCAGTCGCCGTAAACTGAACTAATGAAGTAAATATGAGTCGGCCTCTTCATCAGAAACGAATCGTCGCCGGAGGTGTAGGTGGCCACCGGAAACCTCGTCTCACAGTTTTTGAAATTGGTGTGGTTAACTCTCAGAAGCTTTTCGCCACTCCCGTATTTAAAAACTGCAACCGCCATTAAAGACAAGCTTGGATTCTCAGTTAAAAATCACAATTTCAAAGAAGATTTTCATCACTGAAAAATAAAACAAACCTATGCTATCTCCGACGAAGAACTTCCTAGAAGCGGCCCACGCTTTGTAATCGACGGCGCCATTTTTGGTCCACCCTGCGGCTTCACCGACGTCGTAGACGACGGCCAAACAGACGCCATTGAAGGCCATCAACAGAAGAGCAACGACTGTAACTTTCGAAAAACCCATGATTACCCACTTGAAAAGATACAAATTCTTACAATTCTTCGGAAGCAAAAACGATGAACGGCGAGGGTTTAATACAGAACAAGGGAAGAGGAGTGATCCAGTTTTGGAAAGAAAATAACTTGGAAAATTCATCATATTTTCCCCAAAAATCTCTTCGATTTTCTTTCCAAACTGAGCTGCATCTTCTGGTTTACGCGTAAATAAATTTACGAAAATTGATTGCGAATCTAGGAAGACAACAAGCGGTGAAGATAATCAACCAATCTTACCAATTTGGGCCTATCGAACTGGGCCTATCAAAATGAGGCCACCACATAATGAGCTTTAAATAAAAAGGAAATGGGCTTTGGCTCTAATTCAATTTTAGATCGATCTCGAAAATCTTAGTTTATGATATAACCGAAGATGTAAAACGGTACATTTACTCTAATAATACACTTTGATGTGATAATCATTGATTATTCTGATTAAAGATATATTATTATTTTTTTATAGTTCCCACAAATAACGAAATTTTCTAATTGAACTACGGGTATTTTTTTATAATATTAGTTACATAAAATAATAATTTAAATTGGATAATGGAATGTAATTCCTCTCTAAGCAACGGATATTATGTCCAATAATGTGAAATGTGCAATAAAATAGTCCTGAGAAAGATGCTTCTTTGTTAAACTCTAAAAATATGACACAGAAATAATGGATAAACGTGTGGAAACAAAAAGATG
>QAOC01043419.1:0-59567 GCA_003255005.1 Begonia fuchsioides | reverse complement strand
AAAAACCATTTTGTACTTTCTTGTTTGTTCAACAACACAAAGAAATGCCCTTAAGTATAGTTTGATGATTTTAATTTTGTTGGGTTTTGGCTAAATCTATATTTAATTCGTGATTAAATCTATACTGTAGATTCGTGGTTTCGAATGGAACAGCCGTTGGATTAAGGTAATTATTGCGATACAATGAATTTGGCACAATTTACACCACGAGTTCATTTTATTTCTTACAATATAGTTTCCTAATCAAACATTACGTGTATAAAAACCCTACGTTCAAAATACGTATTCCAATTCAACAAAAACGAGTCGATCACAAAGGGCGAAAAACATGTAACGCTCCATAATATTACGTTTATTACTATATAAAAATATCACAAAGAGAGTAGACGAGAAAGTTACAATGATCGAGATAGAAATCGCACATTCTATGACACGGGTATGCATGATTCGAATTCTATCTCCGAAGTTTCAATTATTTTAGTCCAATTTTTCGACATATAAAATCGAGGACTGAACTAAAAAACGTTATGGTTCGATTTCAAAACTTGTTCGCTCCTACGAATAAAAAACCTTAAAATGAACAAATTAAAACATTTGAAGCTCGTGTGTCATGTGATCGAGTAACTAGGCTTTTGTACCTAACGTAGAAAAGAAGGGTGTGGATCAATTTTCAAACACAAATATTGATAGTTTAGAGGTAATTAGGTCAAATACGCTTCGTATGGAGAAGACGAACAAGACATTGGGTAGAGAGAGAGAGAGATGACGTGGCAATCACTAAGTGGCTGTAGAAATAAGAAGCCAGAAAACACGGCCATGCTTTTGACAAATGAAATCAAAGCAAGGATTAGTGTCACTCTCGTTGCAATACTTTGACTCTTTGACCTCTAATTTACCCATTATGAAATTACTCTAATCCAATAAGTTCATTCTTTTTATTTTTTTATGATTTGTCTCCGGACCAGAAAGCCTCGACTCCGATAAATTGAATAATTAAATAATGAATATTTTTAAAAATATAAGGTCGAAGCGAATTATATTATGAATATTTTAATTCTTTTGTAATTTGCAATATATTTTTTATTTTACAGGTTTTGGAGAAATGGTGTTTTGGTCCAAGAAGAAAAGAATCTACGAATAAAAAAGGTGTAAAAATTGAGACGTGTCAAAGGAGGAATATTTTCCTTTTGTTTTGCTCGGCTTTTGATCTTTTAGCTTCCTTTTGGGGGGTACATACAAACTACAAAATGCTTCCTTTTACAATCTAACTCTCTCTCTCTCTCTAGATTATGACGAAGATCAAACTACTACCCATAGTTTTTGCTTTAAAGACATGATCATTAAATTGAATAATGATATGTTTACTCTATTCTTGTTATTTTCCTTAATTTTGGCATGTTTAATTGCACTAAATAGAGAATAATTATAGTACTATTATTAGAATTTATAACAAAATTCATAAGGAAATGTCCGTCCCAAAATCTATTTTTTTGGTAATTTGAAAACATTTTGTACTAACCTCGAGACAAAACTCAAAATAAATCAAGGGTTTTTTGTTATTATCGTGATACATTGTAACAAAAAATTTAGTATCTTGCACTATGACGCATGCGTCCGATCTGTCCATCAAGATGCATTATGCGTTCGAGTGAGAGGCGATGCATCAGATCTTAGTATATAATCAAACAAGACTTCGTCAAACGATCTTATTCTCGTGTGAATCTAAGTCTTAAAAAAGCATAGAATTAAACTTTTTCTAGAAAATTGTACATGTATCTAGAACATATGATTGCAATGGCATCAATTTTGAGTGGAATCAAGAGCATGATTACTTGTGTTTTTTCCTTTGATTATTAAATTAATTTATGTTATTTTGCTTTTTAAATAAAGCATCATTGAGTACATCTCAACTAGACAACTCTTTCTCCATCGTGGGCTACACAAACTCCGTCCATGCCCGCATTAAAAACATATGTATTCTTAATAATGAAACATTATCATTACGAGGTGTAACCCTTTCTCAAAACATATACTAGTAGGAACGAACACACATCAAATTGTCAAATTTATCTGCTAACATTGTACTGTTTCAAGAGCTTGTTGAACTCAAACATGGAAACCCTTGAAATTATGCGTTATTTTAATCAATCACTGAAAATTGTAGCTAGTGTCCATATTTACTCATGTTCTTTTTTTAGGCGACATATAAAATATACGAATTTGAAAGAAATAATAAATAGTATAATACGTATTATGATGTAGGTAGGAATAGTAGTAGTAAATAAAATAGTGAAAAATGTAGCATCTAGGTTGCAGACCAATCTACAAGTGGTCCTATCATTAATTAAGAGATAATTGCTTAATTATCATTATTGATTACGGTTTCTAAGTCATTTATACACCATTTTATTCAACTCCAACTTAATTTGTCTCAAACTACAATACCCATTTCTTCAGCCAATTTTGGTTACAATCTCGAGAAAGCGATAAAATGAACAAAACCGTCCTAATTCAAGTGACACGGAATAACTCAATATGATGATATATCGATAGTTATCTCATGTCGATGGAAATTTTCAACGTATAGAAACAATAATTTAACGTGTTGGAAATGACACGAATTTCGTAATTCTAGATCTAATCGCGCTTCAAATTCGATATAGAAGATCGCCCGATAAAATTCGAATATATGAAGTTGATCTAAGGAGACAACCAAACTAAAAGAGGGCGTAGAGAAGTGGACTATGCAAAAGAAAGAGGGTAGGGAGAGCAGTCAAATGCAGTAATCAAGGCTAGTGAGGGGATATACTCTAATGTGTATAGAATAAATTAATAATTTTAAGCTTAATATGATATTAACTATTTATTAAAATCATAATTTTTAATGGATAGTTAGAATATATAAATTTAAGATTTATTTTTTATATGGTTAAAAATAAAAATAAAAATAAAAATAAATGAATAGTGGGTTTTTGTGACTTGTTTTCATTAAGAAGGCAAAAAAGTCAAAGAGTCAAACTTTAAACTCATCTTCTTAACTAAGCTTAAGTGAATTGTTAAATTAAAAAACCTCTCCCAACCCTTCCTCTCTTCTCTCTCCTCCAGTTTTTCTTTCTCCTTCCCATCTATAAATCACCCATTTCTCTGTCCTCCTCTCGTAAACCATCTCTCTCTCTCTCTCTCTCTCTCTCTCTCTCTCTCTCTTCTGTAGCTCAGGTTTTAGTCAATCGGTCGCCCTCTTAAGGAAATGGAAGTCGAGGGGAGGGGAAATGACTCCATGGTTGAAAGCTGCGAGGAGGACATGGATTTAAGAAGAGGATCTTGGACTGTGGAAGAAGATGTCACCCTCATCAACTACATCGCCGATCACGGCGACAGCCGCTGGAACTCCCTCGCCCGTTGCGCCGGTAACTCCATTTTACGTCTTTCTCTACGATAAGTAGTATTGCAAAGGAAAATTATTAAAAGTCGAATGGATTTCTCTCAGATTCTTCCATTGGCGGCCATGGCTAACCTTTCACTGAAGCCAAAAAACACATACAAATAAAGTAAATATCCATTTAACAAAGCCATTTAGTGGGTTTTTTTTTATGATCATGCAAAAATAATTGCCATAAAGCGTTGGATGGATGATGAGTATAACTGAGAAAATTATGCTTTTTTTGGGTTGAGAAGATCAGCTTGAAAAGCTTTAAACTTTACCAAATTGGCTGTTCTGATCTAATCCTAGATGCTCTTTTTTGGATCGTTTTGTTTGATATCAAACAGGTCTGAAACGAACCGGAAAAAGCTGCAGATTAAGGTGGCTAAACTACCTCCGGCCGGATGTCCGACGAGGAAATATCACTCTCGAAGAACAGCTCCTGATTCTCGAGCTTCATTCTTGCTGGGGAAACAGGTAATAATACTATGGGCGTAATTAATTATAATTATAATTATGTTTTTTTTGTTTTAATATTTTAAACTGTGTTTATGAACAGATGGTCTAAAATTGCTCAGCAATTACCGGGAAGAACTGACAACGAGATAAAAAACTACTGGAGAACTCGAGTCCAAAAACATGCTAAGCAACTAAAATGCGACGTTAATAGCAAGCAATTCAAAGACACAATGCGTTGCCTATGGATGCCGAGGCTGGTTGAACGCATCCAATCTGCAGCCGCCGCGTCCTCCTCCGCGGGCTTCGCCGCCCCATTAACGGGCGGCTCCGGCGACGGTTCAGCTGTCCCTTTGACACCCAACTACAACCTCAACTTTCACGAAGAACAACACATGCTTCTGCCTCCGATGATCCACCAGAGCTACACGCCGGAGAATTCAAGCACAGGAGCCTCGTCGGACTCTTTCGGCACTCATGGTTCGACGGACTCCGACATGGCTGATTACTATTACGTCCCAGATGACTTCGGAGCCAGTCAGTTCACCGGAGGTTACCCGGAGTCGTCGTTCACAAGCCCACCGGTGACCGGATTCAGTCAAGACCACTTCCAAGCCATGGATCATCAGAACGGGCTCCGGCAGTGGGTGATGGACGGCAGTGATTCCATGGCTGACGGCTTCTGGAACGTTGATGACGTCTGGTTTTTACAGCAGCATCAACATCAATAACTTACCAACATTATCTTATAGATTAATACAAAAAAAAATCATGAAAACCAATAACAAGATAGTGGGCAATGACAGTAAGATAGTGTTGGTAGTGCAAATTCATAAATTAAAAAAATAAAGAATAATTTTAAGGAGACGTAGACTTAGATAACCACACGAGTCAGATTCTGAACGATGATCGTGTCCTGTTTTTCTTCTAGGGTTTCATGGGAATGTATGTTTTCAGAGGTTTCATCCAACCTCATTCTTTCGATTATTGTCTTTCTACCTTTCTCCTTCTCACCTCATTTTTTCCCCTTCATATTTCATTTATTTTTTTAACGAAGAACAATAAAAACAATAAAGAGCACAAGAGTCTAACCAATTGTCTTATCCGAACAAGTCCTCACAGTTTTAATTTGATTTTTCATGCAATCAGAAGCTAATAATAAATAAATAAATACAGAAAACCGCTCACACTGGTATGTGCAGAGTAAGTTACAATTGAATTTTGTGACTTAAATACCGACATGTAACAAAAATATAAAACTATAATATTCATACACGAATTCGATCTAGATCAATCAAAATCAAGTTGATATCGAAATTCAAAGATTTCTAATAACATTGTTCTAAATATTGTGGAATTTGAGGAGGGTAGATAGTAGATTGGCCAAATCACAAGTCTTCTTCAAATAAACCAAGATGAGTGGTTTTCTAAAGTTGGGATTCATCTTGTCATGTGTCACGAAAGTACGACGTTTGACTCGTTCATTTCGTCCCATCCACATATTCTGGCCCACCCCTCACGTTAGACCTGTTAATAGTGAAATCGTGTTATGTCATCAAAACTTGTAAGGGTAATTTTGTCATTTGTTAAGTTTATAACGCGGTTTAAATGGTGTGGGTGAAAAGACGTGTTTGATTTTCTAAAAGCGCATTTGCTATGAGAAGAGAAGTTAGATATAAAAACCATTTCCCATGAAATTACTTTCTTAGCCTTGTAAAGTTGGGAAAAATAAATTTAAAATAAAAACTATAGAATTTCAATCGAATGTCACGCGTGTGAACAATGTGAAATTGAAACGTCGAGTGGGTCAAGTGGAGGGGAACCGGAGATGGGAATTGCGGCAGCCAATCAAAAAAGGCACGTGCTTTAAATGTGCTATCCTGTTTAAGTTGCGCCACGTGTCTATTTACTCGAAAATAAATAAATATTGATGTCATTATATATTTAAGATTTAGAATTTAGTCAAATAATCAATTACTAGTCAAACTAAAATGGACAACTGGACTCCATATCAAGACTCAGCTTTTAGTTCTAAGCATACTTGTGGGGTCCTCTAAATGAATAGAATTCTTAGTCAGCTTTTTATGCCACGTGTTATCCGACGTGGACTCAATGGAATCTTGTCCGAGAGTGCTGTGATTAAAGTCTAAATCAATTGAACACTTGGTGTGGTATTGGTTGAATGGAAAACCTCACGCAACAAATACAAAATCATCGTATTAGTTGAACGAAAACCTTCCATTATGGATAAATCCGAGCGACTTTTTAAGTGAGAAAAAAAGAACGGGAATAAGGTTTCATCGAGGACCACAAAACTCGACACCGAGAGAAACGGCAGAACTAGGAAGATCGGATCAAACAAAGAACCACTCAAGAACTCTTTCAAATCAGATAGAGTAAACGGTGGGTGAGTGTCATTCACTTTCCACATTCATTAAGCAATTGCGTGCAGGTCTGTGATGAAAGCGAAAGTCACCCAAAGGTGAGATGGGGAAACCCCTCCCAGCCACAAGACCCCAAATTAGGGTTAGGGACTGTTGCCCTAAAGGACAAGGGCTGTCGTTTTTCACCTGCCCTTTCTAAGGTATGTGATTCTACACTAAATCTTCCCCACCCGTAACTATTAGGGCAAAGTGTTCCTACTTGTTTTGCCTGCCCTTTAATAATAAGAACGTGGCCACTTTATCTTCATTTCTCGTCCTCATTCTTATCTATTTATGTGATTTTTTGAAATATTGTCTTTCTTTCTTGCTTCCTGCTGACATATGTTTTCTGTTACGTGAAATCTGAGCTTAGTTATATGGCCTTGATGTTGAATTTTGTTCGTTCCTTGAATTCAATCATATATCGAATGTATCTTTATAACTGTATCATATCAAGTGGAAATTGACTCGAATTCTGGTTTGATTTAGGTCAATTAGGTTGTGTGGATTAGAATCGCTAATCGTAACCTAGATTATTAATTTAATAACATTGAGGATATAATTTTTTTAAAAAATAATTATTAATTAATTAATATCATTAAAATATAAAGTTATGAGATAAAGTAATATTATTCTAAAATTGAAGTATTTTTTTTTTCACGAAGAACACGTCCGTCCTTGGGTTTTCTTGTTGTTGGATTACAACATTGATATCAAAACCATTAGCGTTAAATTAACTAATTTTGCTCATCGGAATTCGATTAAATGAAAACCATTAGATTAGTTGATGCTTACCTTCCATCAAGAGTAAGAAATAAATTAAGTATTAGCTTACATCAAAACGAATGATTAGATGAACTGTAACGTTATTAATACTTTAAATATTCGACAAAAAAAAAGAAATTTAAATATTCCAAATTCAAAAATATTTTCGATATTCGATTACATCGTAAAGAAGCTTTTCAAAATAGACCTAAAGTAAAATTCCAGTCACAATATTTTTATTTAAAGCTCATCATAATGTGGCCTCATTTTGATAAGGCCCATTTTTGATATCATGCGAAACTAAGTAATTTTTCAAACTTCTCAAATTCGCAAGATTATCTTCCTCGCTGGTTCGTCTTTCTGGATTAATTCATTTACGCGTAGCTAGATAATGCATCTCGGCTTGGAAGGCAAATCGACGAGATTTTCCAGCAAATATGTAGAATTTTATAAGTAAATCTTTTTCGCAAACTGGATCACTACTCTTCCCTTGCTATATATTCAATCGCTGTTCATCGTTTTTTCTTCCGAAGATTTTGTATCTTCTTCGAGTTTCTTTGAGTGGGTAAGCATGGATTTTTCGAAAGCTGCAGCCGTTGCTCTTCTGTTGATGGCCTTCAGTGGCGTCTGTTTCGGTGAAGCCGAAGGATGGACCAAAAATGGCGCCATCGCCACAAGTTAGTTTCATTTTTAAATCATTAGATTTTCTTTGTTGCTGAGATTTTGAACTGAGATTTTCGCGCCAGTTATTCGCTCTGCGAACGAAGCTCTCATCGACCAGACATAAAAAAACAGACTCCAAATTACGCTCTCTGCGTCTCTTCGTTGAAATCCGACCGGCGAAGCACGGCGGCCGACGTGGTCGGGTTGGCCATTATCATCGTCGATAAAACCAAGGATCTGGCCACTAATACTCTAAAAAAGATTCAACAACTGCTCAGCCAAAAATCATCGAGCCAGAAGGAGAAAGCTTTGAGGTCTTGTTCGAGTCAATATAACGCTATTTTATCCGCAGATATTCCGGTAGCCATTGAAGCTTTGACCAAGGGAACGACGAAGCTACAGCCTGCGAAAACGGGTTTTCCGGCGACTCGCCGCTAGGAAATGAAAATAAAGCCGTGCACGACGTTGCCACCATTGGCGCCGCCATCGTTCGGTTGTTGCTTTAAAAACCATTTCTTTATCTCATGGATCCGTTAATGGTTTTGTACTTTGCAGAAACCATTAAAATAAATTCCACGTGTTTATTTGAAAGGTTCTAAAGATGTTGCTATCTATTATAAGGAGACCAATTAAAGAGATAAAGCTGATGAAGTCAATGATCAGAAATTAGAACAATGCCATGCACGACGTTGATCGTTTGGTCATTGCTTTAAAAATTATTATTTTTTAGTTTAAAAAGATTTTAATCACATTATTCGTTTCCTAAAATTAAATATTTGCCACGCAATTCGCATTTCATCTCATTCGTTCTAAAAAACCATCAAAAATATTGCAAATTTGAGAGAGAGAAGTTTTATTAATTTCCAGATAATTATTTATTCAGATGAATAAATTATACCTGTGATTTGAAGAAAAATGAAGAGAAATTGGTCTAGAACTTGCATATTGCAGCTCCACTTGAAGGCTTGGAAGCAAAGATGCAGAGACCAAGATCTTCGTGGTTGATGATCCCTTTTTCAATCCTTGATTGGTAGAAGCTTTCCTGAGGAAAATTATCCACAATTTCATTATCTTTCAACCAATTAATTCGATTTAAACAAATAAAATTAGATTTCAGAAAAAAATGCAGAAGAAACGCTAGAACCTTCAAACTAAGGATAAACTTAGGGACTATGCTCTCTTTAACCAAAGCAACTGCACAACCACCCCATCCTGCTCCGGTCAGCCTTGCCCCAAACGCACGGTTTTCTCTACATAGAGTTTCCAGTTCTTCCAACTCCGGACAGCTAGCCAAGCAACCAAAAGCCAGTGCAATCATTAGAGTTTAATTACTTCATTTTCAGTTGGATAATCTGAGTCTTGTCATATAAATTTATGTGATTCCTATTGTAATTTGATTTCAGATAATAATTGTCGGATATAATATCAAGTTTACCTTTCAAGCATATTATTTTATTGTATATCTTGACGTGTCGAGTTGTGATTAATTTAGTTAAAGTACATTTAATGTATTATAATTAGAATAATTATTTATAATATTTATTAAACTAATCACAGATCGTCAAATCAGCGTTACAATAAGAATGATAAGAAGATAAACCTAACAGTACACAAATGTCGACTTTTGTCATTGACTTGTACCGTAAGGTTTTTGAAGTGTCTAATTTTCGTGATTCTTTTGTATGTCTTTATTTGATTTCAAGAAAGTAGAGCATATTATTTCATGTAGCTCAATCACCAATTTTCCAATAAATATCGAAAAAAAATTTAAAGGAAAAATTTCCCAAAATTCGATACCTGCACTCGTAGAGAACACTGCAGCTGTAATGGCTGTCATTCATAAGATCCCCAAGCTTTTTCAACAAATCTTCGTCGCTGAAAGTATAGCAAAAAAATCATTACTTACTTTAAACTAGACGATACAGTGTCCTTAAAAGCATACACTCTTCTGGCTTCGGAGTAGACATGAAAGGCTCTCTGTAAAGAAAATTTTAATAAAAAATTAAAGAGCAATTTTCATGACAGAAATATAAGCAAGTACCTGATGCAACATGAAGTGCTTTGCAGCTTTCAACACGTCCAATGATGTCGGAGAATCACTAAAGACCGAATGCAGATTTTTGCCAGTGATTTCCTAGATCTCATTGGCACTATAAGGTTCTTCCTTCAGAGATATTAGTTTATGCCGATGGATAAAAAAGACGATGATTCTTGGATTTTGGAATTGCCGATAGAGAAAATCATGTCCAAACGTACAAATAAAAAAAAGGAAAAGGGAAGAAAAGGATCTGATGAGCCATGACCAGAAGCAAACGATATACACAGCTCTTCCACATCAGACAGTGTTTTCACTTTTGATATTGCTTCGTTTGGTTTCATTCCGAGCTTTATCCTAAGAATAATCTGAAAAAGATATCCGAATCATTGGAAAATCAGTCCATGAACGTGTAATCTTTGAATGGTACGATAAAGAAATGAAGAACATACTGCAGAAAGCCGACATTCGACGACTCTATTATTGTAATTCGTAGCAGCTGTGACTGCTTTCTGCGATTCCGCCAAAGAATGAGCAATAATAAAAGTTCCGCCTTCCGGAAGTTTCACATCAGTGGATCAAATTGGATTAAAATCGATCAGCTCTGCAAACCCAGATCTGGCCATTACTGAAATTGCCTGTAAACGTTGAGAACAACACTAACTGAACGATGATCAAGAAAGAACATCTGATAATGAATAATCGATAAATTTAGGTACCTGATCCATTCCGACGGATTGTGTACCAATGCGTCTCTCACATTCACATGTAAGCTGGGCAATTTCTTTCTGTTTTAAAATATAAATCGCCAAGATGGAAATTGAGTTTAGTAATGCAAATTTTCACAATTTGTTGAAAATCTTACTGTCCCTCGCGTACCGGACAATGAACACCTTCATAATTCTTAACAAGATTTAACGCGTACATTAGGAAAGTTCAAATCAAATGCAGCCATTATGGAAATAGTGGACGAACAAACAAATGCTGCAGAGCTTGATAGACCAGAGCCTGCATGAAAAAATGAACCCAGTGAAGCATCAATTCACATAAATAAAAGGGTTCCTGCTATGCAGCCTCAGTGAAACAGATTATTTTTTAGTAAACTTCTACTTTAACTTAGGTCATCAGCAAAGAGCCCATCGTGAAAAAAATGGTCAACGTTTTTTTTTGTTTTTCACTTACATTGGTCATTTTAAACAACAGCGTTTATAGGTGATTTTGAGTTGCTCGATTTCCCACACTTTCTCTATAACACTAAATTTCAAAAACTAGAAAATATAGTCCAGCTGAGATTTGTATTTAAAAACTAGTGTGAAATTGCATGTGATTGAGAAGATCAAGATAATTATTGAGTTAGAAGTGTTATCGCGTTCAAAAAATGTAAAATATTTAATGAATTTTATTGCAATCTATCCACCAAATTCAAAATAAAGTTTGATCTTTCATGACCTGAAATCGATATATGAATCGGCAGTTCTAATCAATTAGCCATGGGAATGAAAATGCACTTGTAGGAACTGTTCCATCAACAAGAATATCGAGTCCGACTGGTAAGCCAACATCGATTCCTTTCAATCTAGCATATTCGTTGAAGCCTTTGTACCTAAAGAAAGAGATTGCCGGCAGATATTAGGAATGTAATCAAGATAATGCTCTGAAGAACAACTACTCGGCTGAACATTTACTGATATGCTCTAAAACATTTATTTCAGGATAAATCAATAAAATATGTCTCACCCACAAATAAAATAATGCCCCCATTTGCGATTCTTCAAATCAATTTCCTGCAAATTGGAAAGATCAAAGATTAGAATACAAGTTTTTGAACATTGATAGGGGGAAACTCCATTATAATTTCATTAAGCGATACAGTTCAAAGAATAATTCTAAGAACCAAAATCAAGTAGAACCTGATCAAGATCAGCAGGGTAAGAGCAGATGGAATATTTATCATTCACATTAGCAATTCTGAGAAGCTTTTCGCCATGATTCTTCCTAATTCCGATGATAGTATCTTGGCGAATCGCCATGGGCAACACCTAGTAACCCTCATAATCAATGTGCTCGCCGATCAAGTTGACTCTACCTGCAGCAAAATCGAAAATCAATTAAAAAACGCCACACGAATTCATTACTTGGAAATATTGTTTGAACATCGTAAAATGAATTTCAGAGTATATGGGGGTACCGGGAGAGCGAGCGAAAACCTCGGGCGGATGGCTAATGACCTGAAGAAATTTGGACTTCAAATCATCGAATCGAAGCTGAGCCTCTTCGAGCTGAGAGCCTTCACCATAAATAGGCTCCAAAGCAGAGAAAACAGGGATGGGTAAATCTTCATGTTTCGCCATTTCCCCCCTTTTTTCCTTCGGTGATTGCGATTCCTTTGCTATTCAAAACGCCTCCTTCAACTGTGGAAGTTGCCTTCGACTACAATAAGGATGAGAGATAACAACCACTGAAGAATCTGTTCTAATTCAAGCCGGAAATCCCATTTTTCGGGATTGCAGAACAACTTCTTGATTCTGTGATCGGGATAGAGATTAATCATTTACGTAATCTACTCATCCCATTTAAGCTAGATTAGAGATGACAAACGAATTAAAAAAACCAAACCGAAACATATATCGCCGAAGGCCCAAGCTCTTAATCATGGCGGAAATGATTTTACATGAAAATCAATGAATCTACAAATCGATCCCGATCTTAGTCCCCACTTAAACCACCCCTGAATTTAAAATAAACTTTAATATTTGTGTACTTATACAACTTAAACCCTAAATTTCAAAACGAACCATTTCAATTCCAACCTACATCAAATGCACCAAACTACGCTCCTTATCGACATCCAAGTACTAGAGAATTCATAGCAACACATGGTCCAATAATTCTTTGCAACTTGCGGTATATGAGTGAACGCGTCTTGACGCTGATTATCATAGATGTTTAAATTATTTATTTTAAATTTTATAATATAAGTTGTATAATTATCTAAATAACGAATTTTTTTTAATTTTTTTCTAATTTTTTTCTTACTTTTTCAATGGATAATATTCAAAATTGAAACCCTAAATTACATAAGAACCAAGTGTTGTGATTAAATTTTGCTGTCATTATAATGTGTACACAATTATTGGTCTTATTAATCAATTCTCCATGTCACCATTCATGTTATTACATGTATAAGCAATCGAAGACATGCTTTGGCCATGCATTTGTACGTTGAACATGGTTTGAGGACGAATCGAAGAAGGTAATTACCCACTCGTATAAGTCGATTATTCTAAAATTTAGGGAAGTAAATTTCAATTTTACCGTCCCAAGAAGTTAGGCTTTAAAAGAATTTGCGGAATAAGAAACAAACATCTAGCTCCAACGGAACATAGAATGATCAAATTGTCCACTATAATCTTGTACAAGTCGACATAATAGTGGATGTTTTCAATGCTAACATAAACCCTAATCCAACAAAACCCTCAACATTTGATGTACCGAATCAAATTCGAACAACAATTAAGCATCAGATGCCCGGTTTGTTTCGAGCAAGAAAGATAGCTTTCATCGCGATAAGTTATATTTTTCTAATTCCTTTCCATTTCCCAAAAACAAAAGCAGTAGGAAGCCCTAAGGCTAATGAGAAGCCAATGTCAAGAAAGCTCATGAGATCATAGATTGCTAAAACTAGAAATATACTACATCCATGTTTTAAAGATTCACGAAAGAAAATAATGGTGAAAATGGAATAAAAGTGGAAAGTAGCTCTCATGAACCCTAGAAGTTCAGATGAAAATAGCGGTAGAGTAGACGGGTTGTTCTGTAGATTGGATGAACATCATCATGGATCAGTGAAAAAAGTCAACGTACCAGCTGAAACAGATGATCAAAATCAATCTGGACCCGTGGTTTTATGATTCTTCCTTCCGGTGAAATGGCAGAATATCTTGAAGAAGCCCGTGGTCCGAAAGTGAAGAAGAAGGCGACGAACCAGAGAATTTGTTCTGAGAAAAAGTGGATGAGAAAGAAGGGTTAAAAATGGCGGATCCAAGAGAAGGTACAGAGTTGAACATGTAGGGTTGTTGATTTTGGTGGCTGATTTGATGCGTCGGAAACGATAACGGAGAGTTGAATCCGCCGCCGATCTCCGGCGAGATTCCGATGCTTCCACGTGGCGTTAGTGGTAACTGATGAGTGTGTTGGCCTTCGTAGGTTGTGACGACAGTGGAAGAGTCGCCGGAGCACCGTTCTACTCGTTTTTTCACGCCGCAGCCGACGGTGGTGCAACGATAATAGCTTCTGCACAGAAGGGTTGCAGTTTCATTTGTTGAATTTCTTCAAATTTAATCATGGAATATTCAGAAATTATACCTCGGATAGGGGCTGTTTTTTACGGCCTTCTGGCCGTATTTCCGCCACCGGTAGCCGTCGTCTAACTGGTCGACCTCGCTCTTCGTCATAAACGCGAATCTCGGCTCTCTTTCCCGTTTCTGCTTCTTCCTCTTCGTTTTCAAACTGAAACCACCCTCGTCGTAAATTCAAATCAAAAACCTTTCTAAACTTCAAAGAGAAACTAGTTAATCTAGGTGAAGAAGAAAAAAGCTCACTGTTTATTAGTCTTTTCGTGATCTTGCTCATCCTCGTCTCCAGCTTTCGCCTGTTCATCGTTCGCCGCTTCGTTAGAGGATGAAGAAATCGAAGGCGAGTTAGGCGTCGCCGGCATATTCATCACCTCCGATGAGTCCGGGACGGTGGACGGCGGCTTCGGCGCCATCAACGGCATTGAAAAGACATCGAATAAGGATTCACTGTAATCGTCGATACCCGACAGATCGAAAAGGCCGAGGGATTGGTTTTTGGTCTCGCATGGGATGTCGAAGATGCCAGATAAAGCAAAGGCCGCCGGAATCTCATCGGAGAACACGAAGGAAGAATTTGCCATGGAATTCTCAGTTTTAGCCTCTCCTTTCTCCTCCATAAACAGAATCTCTAATCAATCGCACATATTCTTCATTTTGCAGCTTCTTCTCCGCACTAGTTTTATCACGAATTTAGAGAGAGAAGCCTTGATCTCCGAGTAATGTGAACGTGCTTTCCGGGGTTTAGATTTTGGAAAACAGCTTGACTCGAGATGCTTTCCCACCGTGAAACAGACCGCCAGTTGCCGGTTATCCCTCGTACGGCGAACGCCGACGAATGACGGTGAGGGATTTAATGCGAAGAGCCGCCGCAACTACGACCGTTCTCCACGCGGTATTACGACCGGCAACCGGTTTGACTTTGGCAAATTTTCTGACATGGTCCACGTGGTCTTCAAAAATTTTGAGATCGTCTGCACGTGACTACTCTCTCTCTCTCTCTCTCCATCTTCTTCTCCAATTTCCCATCCTCCCTAGCTAATTCATTCCTCTTAATTCGTAATTACAATAATGTATTTATCAACAATATCTAGAATCTTAATCAAACCGTCGTAACCCGAGATTTTCCACAATTACGAAGAACATTCATTTATACATAATACGTACAAATACTATGTTATTTTAATTTTCAAACAAACGGACAAGTGGCGAAAAACGCATTGAAACATGTTTTGCATGACTAACTTAACGAGTTTATGTTAAGGTATTCCTTGCACTGTAGTTTTTATCAATATAGTAAAAGGTCTCATTCATTCTTTACTAAAAAGAAGGGAGAGATAGAGAGAGAAGGTGAGAGAGAGTGAGAGAGGGAGAGGGAGAGAGAGAGAGGGAGAGAAGGAGAGGGAGAGGGACAATTACCAGATTACAAGCACTTCATCCTTTGGTTTCCTCAGAAGTCACTATTGAATAATTACACCATAACCAAGCTTACATATATTATATGAATCCACACTATACTTTCTATAGTTGTTAGGCTCTCTAGAAAACATTCATTATCGACTTAAAAAAGATGATTTTTGACCATGGTTTTTCCAAGTTGATCTTTCAGTATTATTTTTCAAACCTTTTAAATTATAATAATAATAATAATAATAAAATCGAACATGGGTAGATTGTGTAAGAATAATACCTCATCTCTCCTTTCAAACCTACTCCATATTAAGTAAATGGTTTTATTGTTATAAGGTTGACCATAAATTAGATAGCCTAAGACGTGGGTCGATCGCAAATTGATTCTGTATTTTGACCAATTATTTTATATTTTTATATTTAATTAGACCCCATATTTGTCACGCCAATTAATATTCTGTTCAACGAGACTATAGAAGCATGCTCCTTTCAATGTGTGGGATTAGGTACTAAATTGATAGTAATTAAACCTTCTATATTAAAATTTATATAATATTTAATTTTATTTAAATTCATAATTGTTATATGAGTATTTTTTTATTTTTTAGTATAATATTGTCTGTTTTGATCTGTAAATTAACACGAATTAAGGTTAATCCAAGAGGTCGACCTCGTGATTATACTACATAATATGAAACTTTTAACTAAACTCAAGTATATTTGTCGCCTATTATGATTTTTTTAACCCTACCATAGTTTTTTTTTCAATTTTACAGTTTCTTACATAAAATCTTGATACTTTAAATATTATACTGTAAATTAGACGCAGCCCGTTGACTATTTTATGTGCGATAAAATACGAAAGCAGCAGCGATAATTGCGGCATTTTAAAGCTACCCTGATGATTTTTCTATGAATATAATATGGAATTAATAATTATTTGGAGTCTTAAACTCGTCCAATTTAATTCTGGCATAACATTATTAAAATATGGTCCGAATTTGAATGTGCACATGATGAGATACTTAGTCAGCATCATTCTCTGAAGCAACCTAGAAATTTCTTTTAAAATCATGTTTTTGCGAAACGCGTTTTATTAAAACAAGACATCCTGGACCCTTACTAGGGCAGATGGACCTGCATTTAAGGGTGTAAATATTCTACTTATTTTGAAATAAACCCGGTTCATTTACTACTAGTGTGTAAAACTGGGGTAAATATTCAGTGATTGTCGAAATGAGATTTAATAAAAACCGATTCTTCGTCATAATCATTTTAAACGTGAAGTACATTTAACATTCCACCATTGGTTCGGGTGGAGCCGGTTTTCAAGTGGTGAAATTGAAGCATGAAATTATATCTTCTCATCGTATATTCAAAATTAGAAGTCTCGTTACTATAACGTTCAAAAACACTGCATGATACTACTTTTTCGAGGGATAATTAATGTCTTCACTTATTTTTTTCCGACAATGGGTCAAGAAGAGGACGAGAGTGATGATAGAGATAATTATAAAGTTCAATTTGAAAATGACCTCAAACAATATTAGAGCGCGCCAAAATTATGAGTAGAGCAGAAAAACGAAACCCGACGTTTAATCGCAAGGACCCATTTGGCTAAGTCAAACGTTGGTTGGTTCAATCTGGTCGACAAGCATTGTCTCGATGATTCTTGGAACGAGTTCAATGGACGGCCGGTGCCAACCTATCGTTCTCATGCTCTGCATGAATTAAAAAGAAGACAACCTCAAAGTTGTCGGGTTATTATCATAAGATTCTCCGAAGAAATTCATAGGATGGCACTAAATTAGCAAAATCATGAGAAAAGAATTCAAAAATTATGGGAGATTACCCCATTTTGAGCCCGAAAAAACAAGAGAGAATGTGCATAGTACTAACATTCCCACTTGTTGTCCGGGAATGAAGTTTGGTAACGACTCATGAGTTGGGTTGCCTTCAACGAAGTTGTCCAAGCTCCGACTCAAAATGGGCAATTTCGTGCAGACGGGTTGTTCAAAATTTGACAATAATCTTCAATTTCTGCATAAAACATAGTCAGGAAGCTCTTCGAAAATGGTCCCACCAAGATGGTTCTGTCCCCTGTCTAAGTCTTGGGCTGATGCAAACTTCAAAAGTTCAAACATTGCAAATGAAAAATACAACCATTAGTGGATTATTACCTACTTGCTGATTCAGAGTCAAAGACAGAATTTTACCTCTTTCAAAATTTCAATAATTTCATCACTTGACTTATCTACTATATATATATATAATATATATAACCTATATTACATTTACAAACCTGCCACTGAGGCTGAGATGGACCTGAGATCATGCTCAAAGCTTTGGTCGAATTTACTTTCTACCTGCATTAGACACAAAAACATGAACCTGGAACGGATCAAGATCAAAGAAGATTTCAGAAAAGTTTAGAATACAGATCTTGATGAACATTTCTTTCCCCAATGCAATGACAGAAATCCGAACCAGAAGGGGAACACAGGTGGGAACATAAGACCTAAAATTCAATTTTCAACAACGTAGTAATAATGTTCAGTCTTTGCAATGAAATAAAATAGACAGAACATGACCATACTGTCGACCACGATCTCTTCTGCCATTTCCGAATCTTGGTTGCCAAGAAATACTTCTGCCCTGCATCTTTGACAGCAGCACCAGCAGCTTCAGTTTTTCGAATTCTGTGCTGATTCTATTCCCAGTCGTAAACACAAATGTGAGAGATAACTAAAAAATATTGAATTATATCAGCAATTAAGACTTCTAAATTGGCTTTAAAGTTATCTCTAAATTCTTATAAAAATGAGCTGCAGCCTGTATCAGAATTTCTAAAAATTGCAGCAGCTTAATTAAAATTCCAATCCGACATTCGATCAAATAGAACGACAAAGACTGACCTCCTCGAATGAATACTCCAGTTCGAGATTAGCCAATATATGTTGATGCGTGCTTGGGATTTGTGAATATACGCCTTCTGAAAAACTTCAAAATCGCTAGCAATTGCTCGTATCATATCATACTATCCAAAGACTCAAGATATAGAACAACAGATCGGACATGGTGATCATAATTCTTGAAAAAGCATGAAAAAAAAAAAGATAACCTCAAAAACAATAACACGAAACGACAATTAGCCGTACTTCTAAAACGTCGCTAGTTACGAGCGCCGGAGGAGAAGACATTGAGCTGCTTCCCGCCGTTTCGTGTTCCGCGTCTCGGCTGCACCAATTTGACATTTTGGCTGGACCCGTCCACGGTCCACTTGCCCAGCCCCTGCATCGAACGACGTCGTTAATGTTTGGATCCGAGAATAAGATCCAATCCTCTCCAAATGAAAATCAATTGGGCTCAAAGCCCATTTAGATTATATGGGACTAATCAAATCCGTCAAATATTGCCAATTTTAAATTAATTAGTTTTAAATAATATTATTTCATTATATCCACTTAACCAATTCGATTAGCTAAAAATTAAAGTAAAATTTATGATTGTAAAGTTTTAGCTAGACTCTGTCTCTAAACAGACAATAATATACTAATTAGACTCCGCAAATGATGCTATAAAAACCAACTTTAAGGAGAATAATCAAATAAAACATGTTTTTTTAAATTATATTTGACACGTTTTATTTATTTGGAGTTTATCAAGGAAAAACCAAGCTATGACCCCTCCATGTGGTCTTGGTAAGACCTGGGTTAAAATAAGCAAATCTTAATTGGTGTCCTTCTCTTTGCATTGGCTTCTCTTATATATCCACATGGTGTGTAGGCCATGCATGGAGAAGCATGCAACAAGCTAGAGAGAGAGACTTGAGTTTAGAGAGAGAAAGGACGATAACGTCGGGGTGCGTGCCATGACATCCCACGTGCAAGTTATCAACCTTCTAGTGTTCTTCGTTTCACCATAATTTTGGATACCCTTTTTTTTTATATTCCGTAACGTTGGTTGTCGTAATTTTGTAGCAACACCAATCTAAAATTCGGGTTTTCATTTCAATATTCAAGTCATAAATTTCATCGTCAATTGATTTCTATTTGCAATTTTTTCACGTTCCTCGAGTTTTATTCGTTGTTTAAGGCTTTTCACGATATTTCTGGGGAATGGTCAATGCCCATTTACTACAGACATCTATGTTACAACATTGATCATATTCCGACGTCGGAGATCGAGCAATTCCATCGATGGGAAACTTTTCACGTTGCAATCAATTTACATGTTCTTCATCGGCCATGGATCTTAAACAAGAAACCCACAAAAATTCACGAGTTATAGCGACGATTTTGATGAACTATAAAGATAAAACGATATGAAACTGGTAATAATGCTTAAATTGTCACGAAGTTCGATCTGGTTGAGACAGCTGAGCTTGGAATCAATGATGCGGTGGATAGGCGGAACCGCCGCCGGAAGTGTCGCCGGAGAGCAAGCCAGCCACGGCACTCATGGCTCGAACCTGCATCTCAAGAGCGGCGATATAGTCGGTAACTTCTTCTAGAATAACCGGCAAAGGTTCCTTCCGGCAACCGGGAATTAGCCGGCCAAGAATCCCGACCTTCTTCTTCACAGCCGGCAAGCACTTTTTTTGTAATCGCCGGACACCAACTCTCGGCTTCTTTAGGCGGTGTTCGGCGGCGGAAGGAGCCCTCCGCCGCTTGTGGTTTCGAAACTTTCGCTTCAGACGGTTCGTCAGAATCGCTCGGCTCCACTTAGTCCGCCCTCCCGCAGTCGTGGCTAGGATTCTGTCGGCGGCCACTCGAACCGCTCGGCCGCGACGGGGCGATTCATTAGATGCGATTCTAATTTGACGTAAGGCCAGTACCAGCTTCGACGAATAAAGTTGCTGTTGAGATTCGGATTTCCATTGCTTGTAATTCTTCGACCGGCGATTATTTTTAATCCGGTGATTCCTCTTCTTCTTCTTTCCGGCTGAATCGCCGGAGCCACCAGAGAGCGAAACGGGATTCGAAACCAGAGCTGTCGCCATTACAAAGCCAAGAAGAATCTACACGATTCAAGATATTTTCCACATCTCCGCCATTTCCTAACAACTACACAGATTCAAACACCGACCAGCCGTACTCTGTTCTAAAGTTCACGCCACTTTTCTCCTGAAAAATGAAAAAAAAAAAACAGAGCTTTCAATCAATTACCCAAAACGCAAAACAGGACTAGCCGGAAACAAAGGAGTAGAAAATCAAAAAAAGATCCACGCAACGACCAAGATCG
The DNA here is from genome assembly GCA_003255005.1 of Begonia fuchsioides. Taxonomy (NCBI): domain Eukaryota; kingdom Viridiplantae; phylum Streptophyta; class Magnoliopsida; order Cucurbitales; family Begoniaceae; genus Begonia; species Begonia fuchsioides. Next base: position 38,798 of record QAOC01043419.1, on the reverse strand, counting down.
TGAGGCAGAGCACTGGAAAATATACGCACATGGAGAGAGAAAAGTTGCAGAAGAAGCAGAGGCACTAAGCGACAGAAAGAGTACTCTGATAAGACACTGAATAATTTAAACCCATAAAATTATTAATGGATAGCCACAAACAGGAACAGAACACTTCCCACGACAGCGCCAGCCTGTTTTCAACCAGTAATCGCCATTTTACCAAAGATTATGGAGTAAATTCAAGAACAGACGACGAAAAAAGAAAGAATTGTCAAAACCTTGAAGAAATATCGCGGATTCCGATGAGGTTCCGATTCACCTGAGCTGTTCTTCTGCCATTTTTGTCACACCTGAGCTCTAGCTCTCTCTCTCTCTCTCTCTCTCTCTCTCTCTCTCTCTCTCTCTCTCTCTTCGTTGGCGTCCTGGAGTTTTATCATTTATTCATTTCCATTTCACTCCCTGTGCGGCAGTGCCCAGTGCCGGACGCAGCTCAACGACCGACCGATGAAGTTTGAAGACTCTACCCCGCCATTCGGAGGCCTTTACTGGGCCCGACCCGGAGGCCTTTAATGGACCCGAGCATACCCACCAAGTATTGAATCGCTGTAAATTTTTAGGGCTATATAATTTTTAGCATCTAGAAAAAAAGATTTATTTTGGAAAACTTTACTTGTTTTTAGGGAAACAAGCACCCTCCCTTTGCCTCGACTGTTAGTGAACATGATCAACGGTCAATATTTTAAGAAAATCATGAAAACTAACACCCTTTTCATCTCCACCGCTCAAACTGATCATCGCTCTAACGTCGTCGTTCCTGACTGAAAATCCAGCCCCTCGCATGAAGCTCTTCAAGTCTTGATGGCTCAGTTTTCCATCTCCGTCTTCGTCCATGGCCTTGAAAACCTCCTCCATCACTCCCAACCACCTCTTCTTCCCCGCCAACACCCCTTCGAACTCATCGTACCCGACGAATCCGTCCTTGTTCGAATCTGCAACCGCCATCATCGCCAATATTGCGTCTTCATCGGCGCCGGCGCTCTTCGTTCCTGCGTAGAACCGCCGGAGGTCTTGCTTGCTGATCATTCCGTCGCGGTCTGCGTCTCGGCGACGGTTTCTATCGGAAGGGCACATTCTCGTTTTCAGGCGGAAAAGACGGCGAAAATTGGAGATTTGAGGAATCAATGGCCGGGGCGAGGAAGAGGAGGTGAGGAGGAAGAGGCAGACAGTGAATTTATAGAGCGCGGAGTTTAGGGGCCCACCGTAGGTTTGGACTAGGTTTTGCTAGCGTGGCATGTGTCACGTTGGATACTACGTACGTGATGACCTCATAAATGAATTTGAAAAAGAAACCAAACTATTAGAAGTTTTAAATAATATAGTTTTGAATAATGTACTTACTTTTAATATAATATTTTACTTTATTTTTTATAATAAACTGTGTTAACTTTTAAATTTTACAAAAATTTTCAAAATATTTCTTATGATCGTGTAAATTTGTAATAAAAATTTTAAATCATTCTAATAAAGATAATGTTTAGTTCATATTCTTAAAATATATTATTTAATATAATAAATATAAATAAATAATTTAATTATAATATATTAAATATATTTTGATTATTAATTATATTTTGACATGTTAATATATATAATAAGAAATTATGTTAAAAAATTAAATCTAGCATCAAATAATATATTCTAAAAAATTAATTAATAAATTTTGAAAAAAAGTTTAGTGTCAACTTAATTTATTCAAATCCATCCACCACGAAGCTGATAGAAAATAAAAATACTGAAATAAGATTAGGTAGCCGAGGCCATGGCCTGAGAAATGAGAGAAGCAGCCCAAAAACACCCAAATTAAATAAAAAAATATTAATTTTAACACCTATGTAGTGTATGCGTTGATTAGACTCTTTATCAAGCTACTACAATATCTACTTGTGCAGTGTCAACCAAATGGCGTACTCCCTATGCCTTTAATCTGGCCTAAAAATTCATTTTCACTATCTCATCCGGGCAAATGGGCGAGTAATTGAGGGCATAATTGCAGTCATGGGGCCGGCGATGAAAAGATACCAAGAATCCGGTGAGAAGAATCCCTCCGTAGATGTACGGTTGAGAGGACTGTGCTGGATATTTGTATTCCACATTGCAGCATCGCATTCTTTCCCTCTCGTCGTTCAAAAAAATCTTACGTACCTGCAACACGTAAATCCTGTGACGGTGAAATTCCTAGCAGACTTTAGTTCAAATGCTCATCGATCAATGGATTGCAGATGTTGAATGGTTCTTGTATTTTGACAATTAGTTATCTTTGATCTATTATTTGCATTTTGATAATAGTTGTCTAAGCACATAATTATATATACTTGGTTGTTTGATCGTTTGTATTGGGTATTAGTTGTTAATGATTGGGGAAATTTGGTGTTCTTGTTCTCGTAATTAGAAAATCTAACCCTGTCTCGTTTCAAGAAGATAAAACCGGCTACTCAATATACGTACATTGAAATGAAGGCCAGAGAATAGTAACTTACCGGTGAGTAAACATGGAGCTCTGCAGGATTTCCGAACTATTCAGATGCGCATCTTGAAGGCGATGATCGTATAACAAAGACGATAAGTCAACAAGTTGCTCTTCGAGGTTCTGTTGCATGTAATCGAGCATATTTATTTATAGAACTAATTTGGATAAAATCGGGCAGTGTCAAGAAGTGAAGAAGCACTTACGTCGAGATATTTTTCTAGTCGTTCCACCAATTCATGGGGAAAAGGTTCGGGGAGGTTAGTGGTTTTCTTGTAGAACTTCTCCGACCAAAGTTCAGTTGTGGACTTGTTCTTCTTGTGCTTCACTGGCTCATCTAAAGGAGTTTTCAAAAACTCTGCAGCGAAACCTTGGACCATCTATGGAGAATAGATATAGTTTATATGAATTAAAACAAACAATAATTTTATCACATAATCGAGGCTCTGCATATCTTTTCTTCGTTTCCAAAAAATAACTGCCAAATACGTCGATTTTGAATAAATACGTAAAGAAAGGTCTAACTATATAAGAGAAGTAATCTATGTTTCCGACAATATGTACTGACAATGGCAATATAATATGCTAAACTAGAAGATGTATTCATTCCCAACCTCAGAGGTATCTTTTCATTTTGATGCTCGAGTACAATCACAACATCGTTGCTTGCATATACGAGGCTTGCATCCTCCATCAAAAGATGTTTATCCACGTCAGCCAATGATGACATAAAACTGTAACGAAGGAAAGAATGAGAGTGAATATATATAGATAATCTCAAATAGGTAGACAACAGCCACTGATAAGACCAGTGTTCACAAAGATAACTATCCATGGGCAATTAATCGTTTTCTTCTATCCATTAAACTACAAGTATCTTGAGCTGTATCACCAGAAAGAGATTAGTATGCAGCATTAAAAGTTTTAATTTCCAGAGAAGAATATTTTTTCCTAAAAAATGTAGTTATTATAAGGACCAAACAAATTTGAGAGTTAAGAGGACAAAATGAAACCAATCAGTTGGTAAATAATTTAGAAATATTATTAACAGTTGGATAGATTCTCCACTGAAAGTGATAGATAGGAGAATAGTCAATATGGAAAACTAGAAAATCATATACAACTGTGAAGAAAGAGGATTAATAATACTAACACTGGAAGCATTTTGGTCCTGTAGGTCCGATGCAAATCTCCGTGTTTTTTAACTTTCTTCTTCTTCTTGCTATTTCTTGATTCGTATGTGGCTACAAAGAGGTTTGTGTTTTAGAATAGAATCAGTTGAACCGTCAGGTTCTTCCATCCAGTTCTAAGATTGATAGGATGGATTTTAGATCAGGAAACAAAGATATTCACTTCTTTCCCCACCTCTTCGCACCAAAGAATAAACAGAGAGAATAAAGAAAATTCTTAACCATAAAATCTAACTCGTGCAATGAAATCATCATAATCAACACTATCGCAAAGAAGCCCATTTCTGGCATGCCACAATATGTAGAACTATCAAAGCATTTTAAAACTACCTGGCGAAGGAAATATTTACTTGAAAGAGATGGTTCAGCCACTTCAAGCAAACCTGCAGCCAGCACATCGGCAGACCTTTCCATCTCCTGTGTTGATGATTTTGTATAGCAGTCAAAATTTAGAAGCACAAATTTATTACAATACTTAATAAGTAATTCAAATGCCTAACTCACAAGGGTGCAAAAATTTGAAATAATTGATATTTCGAGAGCCACTCGACATGTAAAAATAAGAATGCTAGAATTAAATCAACTTCCCAGGTAAAATGCTTACACGGTAAACCCCCCAAAAAACAAGAAAATAAAATAAATGAGAGAGACACAACGCACTCTTTAAGTATAGCACCATCCAAATATGTCTTGGTATGAACATGGAAACGACCATCAATCTTTGTCTCTTGCAGGGAATGACCCCGTATTGCTTTAGAAACAGCCATGGATAACTTTTCATGCTGATGCAACGAGTGAGAACCACCAACTATTACTACGTCTTGCCCAGCGTGAACCATTTTTTTAACCTGAATGCGAAAGAACCACGAACAATAAGTTTCTAAATGGAAAAGCTGGTGCAAGTAGAAAAACTTTTAATTACTCTCTGCTTCCAATCAAAACAGATTTTAATCATTCAACCAATGTTTCTCCCTCACTGTTACTAAGCCTAATAATTGTCAATTTTCTTAAATGCATACAAAAGACCAAATATTGAAAAGCTCAGATCATTCTTTCATAAATACTAGTGCAGAGACAGCAAAATAGGTAGCAAAAGATAACTTCTTTCTCAATTTCTTCTACATTTATGGAGTAATTATGACTTTTTTCCATAACATTATCTCTGTTATGATTTTGCAAGACGTTGATTGGTATAAGCAATCTTGTTGTCAGATCGACAGTTTCGAACCTAATAAGCAGGAAAACAGGTTCATCAAAATGGTGAAAAGCTGTTTACCAAAAGTCCAAGGCAAATTTGATTTGACAGAGAAGTTCAGAGTATTCAAAATATTTCATGGTACCTGACATCTGGGGCAATGAAATGCTCAACAGTAGTTGATATAATAGATGCAAGTTCACCAACATAACTTTCATGAGTAGAATGGACACTACCAGTGTTAAAACCTCTTCGAAAGAGTGCATTTTTCAATTGCGGTAAAGTTTTATAACTGACACTTCCTTCTTCAGTCTCTATTTTTCCATAGGTGCATGGGCCAGCTGAGAGATCAATCACAGCAAATCTGAATCGTGCATGCAGAAGAACGTCAGAAAAAAATCTAAATTTGAAGTGCACCAAAAATTAGCATTTTCATGAGCAGACAGAAAATCACAACAAAAGTAATACAGAAATTAATGCATTGTGATACAAGCTCTTGAAGCAGTATTATTATTTGTAAAAAAAAGTTAAATTCAATAATCCTCGCAGAGAGATCAATTTCACTTGCAATGGAAGCAACAGATACAGTCTAGCACATAAAGGACACATAAAAGCATTAAACACCAACTCATTAGAAAAGAAAAAAAGCATTATATTAAGCTCCTGCATAAGGAACATCTAAAGTGGCAAGCAAAGATCAGAATTTTCTGAATGTACACCTGCCAGAGCAAAGCCACACTTGAGATGCACCCCCTCCATTATATCGATAACGATAAACATAATCTCCTTCTTGTTTTTTCATCCATACATTAAACTGTCAAGATCTATCTCCTTATTCCTAGGATCCATTCTCGCCTGTCAAACGAAAGAAAGCAAGATAAAAAGAGTAACTAAAATTAAAAGATGTCACAAATAGTTTGCATATATAAACCCAATGTTAGAAGAATGAAAATGTAAAACTTACCTAATGATTTGAAGTTAAGAAAATAACTCAGATTCAATGAACTTATAATGAGAAAAGGTATGTATTTATGAAGATTGCACATAAATACCTTATCAAAGTTGACAATAAATATTGCATTTGGCGCAGGTCTATCCATATCTTTTGCAGAAAGCCCATCATAGTCGACATTAAATATGTAGGAAAATAGTTGCTCAAACACTGGTTCCACTAAAGTTGCATCAACTTCAAACAACGGTACTTCCCTTCCAAAATCAGCCTAAAAAGGAAGAGAATCTTACAAATCATATTTGCTGTAATTGTACAGTAACTTTCTTAAAAATATTTGAGTTTCATAGAAAATGGCTTCATAAATAAATGTACCCCTCTCGTTGTTCCAGCAGGAACCAAGAAACCTTATAAGGCCTTCTCAAGAGCTATTAGTTCTGGCTGACCAGCCTACAATAGAAATGTTAATAAAAAAAATTTGTTTGAAAAAATGTAAAAAAAAATGAAGTATGAAATCAAAAATGTGAACTCAAGTGGGTGTAGAAAACAAATAAAAAAAGGCAAGAAGCAAACTGAAAAACAAATGGAAAAAAAAATTCAACAAGATCTATCAGAATATAATTAGCAGATGACACAAAGCAAGGATATCCTTCATATAATGGAAAAATAATGATGAGGAACATTGTTAGAGAAGAGCTACAAAAGGAGGAATAACTGGTATAAACTATAATCAGAATATGCTTACAGGAAATGCATTATACACGATGTGATGCTCTATATCAATAGGCTCGCCAGTCTCTAAGCATGAAGGCCTGTGTGAAGGGAAGCTGATTGTGAGAAACTCTTCCAATTTGTGTGCATCCACTGTGTATCTATAGCTTCCATCACCATTAAAACCAACTAAGACTACATTTACCTCAAGTGAAACCTGGAACGGAACCTGCAAATGGATTGTATAATAAACAAAATATACTTTCAAAACTAGAAGACATTTATTGTCCAATAACCAAAGAATCAATGATTGAAACTGAAACCGAAGCACCAACCAAGAAAACCCAGCAGAGCAATAATTAACGTTGAACATTAGAAATTGAATAGCTTTCTTAAGCCATAAGTTTAATTTTATGAGGTCTTTAGATCATCCATTTAGGAGACTACTTTTTGTAATGGAGTACAGTTTTTGAGTTGAGCCTTTTCTCGAAAATTCTTCCTATGAAGATCAATTCTAGAATCAATACGCTTCTGCTTACTAATCAAATACAATGTTAAGACATCTAGACCGTATGTAGTGCCCAAGTTACAAATTACAATCGATCCTAAAAGCTCAATCTCGTGGGTTGAAAAAAGTTTAATTTATTTATCTTTCCTAAACATTCCCCTGACACGTAGTCAATGTTTTTTACTGGTCCATACGCCTGATTCTTTTTAATGGAATTAATTTTTTTATTCGGTCAATGTTTGAAATTTGTAGGTGGATGATAATATAATCATTGCCCAAACAGAATGACAAGGCAGCAAGGCGAATTATTGGAGGTCATCAAGGGAAATGAAAGTATAAGGCACAAGTATTAAACATTTTTACTTGGTTTGAGAAAATCTTATTTAATACATGATTGTTAGAAACGTAAAGCAAATTAAACTTTCAGCCAGATAAACAACCAAAAACTATATATGCCAGTTTTAGTTGATTGATACCGAAATGAATTTCTGTAGGTCCCATTTCCCAAGTAGCAGTGAAGTAGTAATTTTAATCAAAGGGGAAAAAAGAAACTCGATGATGAAGATAGAAAATACTCATCACCTCTGCTCGAGAATGGAGCATACGACGAACATCAGAATGTACGCTATCCCGGACATCGTGAAATGCTCCGTGGTGCCACTGAGCGTGACCAGGATCTCTCCTAAATGCTTGAGAAGCTGAATCTGATTGGATTACAAGCAAGCTTAGTTCTAAAATCAGGCAACATGTCAGAAGTTTCGACTGCCGTTTGCTGGCCATAGATTTAATAGTTAGCTGAAACATCCTCGCTTCCTCCTCCTCCAATGCTCGTCCTGCTTTAAATTATCTCCTATTCATGAAAAATAATACTTTATTGCGAAAGAAAGCCGAAGATCGCCATAAGAAATGATCGCAGAAGACAGAGTAGGCGTCGCTGCGCCTCGTGGCCGGTAAATCAGACGAAGCGAAGCCGAAGCCGGACTGTGATAGCAATCTTCACGAGAATTTCAGTCAACCCGTTTCCTAATCGAACTGCCCGGCTCCAGATTAGGCCCAATCCATGGATACCCACTGTATTTAATCATTATTATCCCCCAAAATTGACCTTTATTCGCTATTTTATTTTAATTGTTAAATAGTATTAAATTATAACAGCTAAAGATTAAAATTAAAAAGAATTATTAGTTAAAACTAGAGGATAAGAGATTCTGCGTCAGATTTATCGTTGATTTATGATTAATACAAGTGTAATAAATAATTATTTTAATAATATATATTTTAAATAAATTAATCATTATTTAATACTATTATCATAAAAAAATATAATAAAAAAATAAATTTATTGTTACTATTTTTTATTCTCAATTTTATGGTTTTATTTTGTCTTTCTTTTCTACAAATTTTATTGTCTTTTTTTTTATTTTTTCCGTATAATTTGGAGTATTTTCTGTCGCCGGTGAATATTTCAACAAGAAAGGGGGAAGCAAGATAGCAAACCAAGAACGATAAATCCGTGATTACAAAAACATCATAGGACGAAGAAATGCATCGCTTCAACACAAAATCTCAAATCTTCCCCATCTCAACATCACTGTAACTCACTCCGCCATGCTTGAACTTTTTAAGCTTTTCTCCATCCCCCCATATCGCATAAGCTTCCTCGCCGTGCGCCGCTTCATCTCCGACGATCATGTCTGCTTCCGACATCCTCAGTGGAACAATAAATCTCACCAGCAAACAGATCAAACTCGTCGTCAGAATATTCAGAGAGACGATAAATAAGATTCCGATAAGTTGAACTCCGATTTGCCGGAACCCCGTATGGAGACTTGAACCTCCCATTTGGAGGCCGTAGAAGAGCCCGACATATCTGCTGTAGCCGCCGTAAAACAAGTAGCTTAGTCTCGGATGGGCGAAGAGGCCGGAGAGGATTCCGCCGAGGCTTCCGGCCACCGCATGGGTGTGGAACACGGCCATCGTGTCGTCCACCTTTTGGAGGAGCTTGGATTTTTTGTGGACGACCATCATCGTAAACCATGGAATTGAGCCTGATAATATTCCCATCAGTATTGCTGCCCATCCTTGCACTACGCCTGCGTAAATTAGGAGCATCGAGTGATCGAAAAGTTGCTAAAAATAGGAGAAAAATATTTTCTAATTACCTAAGAAAAAAAATAAATAACAATTACAACAAATATCTTAAATTTTAAATAAACTATTGATGAAGTTGTTTTAGTAAATGTAATAAAAAATAAACTAGTGTCTGTCAAGAACTTAATTCTTACCGGCTGCCGGAGTAATGCAGACCAAACCAGTAATCATGCCCTGAACGGCGCCGATAATGGAAGGTTTTCCAAAGAAAAGGACGTCAAGGCCGAGCCAGGTGAGGAGACTCGCTGCAGTGCAGACATGAGTGTTCAGAACAGCCAACGAAGCATCAACGCTGACGACATAAGGGTCTCCGCCGTTGAACCCCGTCCAGCCCATCCAGAGCAGACCGGCACCGGCGAGCATGAGAAGGACGTTGTTCGGCGGGAAGTTTTCCCGGTCAGTCGACATTCGAGGACCCACCTGCCATTACAGACAAATCACGAGCTCAGATTTTGCTAAAGAACACAGATGATTTATGATTGAGCCGATTCGCAATCATACCCAGTATGCCGCCGTGAAACCAGCCACGCCGGACGACAGATGAATGACATACCCGCCGGAATAATCGATGAGTCCGAGTTTGAAGAGGAATCCGTTTGGGCTCCAAATGGAAAACGCTCCGACGGTGTAGGAAAATGTAAGCCATAAAGGGACGAATATCATCCAAGCAAAGAAATTCATCCGGCCAAGAACTGCTCCGGCGATCAGAATCAGAGTAATCGCGGCGAACACGAACTGGAAATACACCATCGTTGCGTTCGGAAGCATCCCAGAAAACGTTTGGTCAAGCAAGAACTTCTGGTCAACAGCGAAATTAACTTTTCCCCAGAAAGGAATAAGTTTATCTCCGAACGACAATCGGTAACCCCATAGAACCCAACAGATAAGAACACAGGCAAAGGCGTAGAGCGCCATGAACGCCGAGTTTATAGCCCATTTCTTCTTCACCGCCGCGCCGTAGAGAATGATCAGCCCCGGCACGCTCTGTAGCCCGACAAGCGTCGCCGCCGTGAGCTGCCATGCGTTGTCTCCTTTGTTCATCCATTCCGGGCTGGCGTCGTTGAAGACGAGGTTGGGCGGAAGAGTTACATTTGAGCTCATCTTCTTACTCAAACCCTGAAATTCCAAGTATAATAATCTGGATTAAACTCAGTTTGGGAAACCATATTCTTTAGTCTTCTGATATATAGTTTGGAGAATCTCGTCGGAATCATCAAATCCAAAGCTGTCGCGACAATGGCTAAGCAAGCCCTGGTATTCGCTACATAGGCCACAACGCCGTCCTGAACTGCCATTTTTAACGATGATTACAAAGGTTCTGGAAGCATAAGCTAAGCTGGGATTGGAGAGATTTCCATTTTTAAATTGCAGATAAGATTTTTGTCAAAACCAGATGCTTTCATTGACAAATTTATTCTTTTTTTTCTCTGAATCTCTTCTTGTCCCAATCTCCACTCCCATTAAAGAATATATTCATATATTTTATGAAGAACAGCAATTATTGCATATTCATTTTCGTGGATTGGAACATGGGATGCATGCGAATCTTTACCATTGCCTCGAGAGAGAGAGAGGCTTGCCTTGGAATGACACAAAATATGTGACTTTTGTCTCTAGAATTATAGCCATTAATCTATCGTTTTTATTTAGGAGATTTTAAATGATAAATTTGTATCAAAATCAATAAATTATATATTTAATTTATTCTTTTACTTGTTTATGTTTATTTAGTCCTAGTTTAAAATTTATTTTGCATAAAAAATTAGTTTCTGATATACAAATAATTATTTACTAACATACAGAATATAACTATTTTTGTTTAATTGTTTGCCCTAATTATAGTGAAGAAATATGAGCAGCGAGTAACTAAAGCTCATAGAATGCCTAGGTCCATTAGCTTCCAATTATTTTCTCTCGAACAAGCTACCGACCGACTTATCTTAACAATCCCGATCGGGCTCGAGTATTGAGCTTGCTATGTCGATTGGTTTTCCGAACCCTAGATGAGATTTGCCGTGTCATTATGAATGTTATTTTTCGTGTTTTGTTTTCGCACAAAAAATTTAGCCAATTATACAAATAAGATCATCGAATCTAAGCTACTCGTTTTTAATATCGACTGGCCAAAATGCCAGTGTTGTTTTCGTTAAGAAGGGCATTAGCGATCATAACTTTAATAGCCGTAGAAGGAAGATATGGTTTAAAAAAACAAAGATCCATGTCATAAGCCTAATTATCAAAGTAATTAGCCCCTAATTAAAAATATTAACTTAAAAACAAAGACAAGAACAAGAACAAAGCTTAGGTGACCACAAGAAATTAAGGTTTTAGAAAACCGTTGGAAGCCATCCAAAATATAGAACGTTCATAACTAACTTTCCCGCTTTAAACCGTTGACGCAAGTTTTTGACCTTCCAAACAAAACAACACTCCCAAAAATGAAATCCCAGGCTGCTTCTTTTTAAGCCCTTCTTCCCTTTCTTCTTTCTCTCTGCTCTTCCGAATCTCTCTCCTTAACCATGGCTTCCTTTAGCTTTCTTGTCTGTGCAGGGGTGTTCTTAGCTCTTTCCCTTCCCGTCTTCTCCGCGGATTCTATCACTTTACCTGTGTCTGGTCTCGCCGGCGTTGTGCCGGTCATCGATTCTCAGCTTCTGACGAAGAGGGTCGACACCAATCGGACCATTAAGGTCGATATCAACGGCGATGGAGATTTCAGATCTGTTCAAGCTGCTGTCGATTCGGTTCCCGAAGGGAATTCGCATTGGGTTATCATCCATGTTCGGAAAGGCATTTATCGGTGAGATCTCTATCTTTTTTTTAAAGGGTTTTTCAAGGTCTTCAATGGCGGAAATAAAGAAGAGGATTTTCGTGTTGTGTGTTTGGGTTGGCAGAGAGAAGGTTCATATACCAGAGAATAAGCCATATATATTCATGAGAGGGAATGGGAAGGGGAGAACCTACATTGTTTGGTCTCAAAGCTCTTCCGACAACGTTGAATCTGCCACTTTTAAGGTTGAATCCCCGCATTTTGTCGCATTTGGAATTAGCTTCAAGGTCAATCACTTTTCTCTAACTCATAACTTATTTCAGTGTCGTGAAAATCAGAAATCTTTCGTTTGGATTATGAAAATTCTTATTTCTAAACCCGTTGAGCTCGCAGAACGACGCGCCCACCGGCGTAGCATACACCTCCCAAAACCAGTCGGTGGCGGCGTTTGTGGCTGCGGACAAAGTAGCATTCTACCACTGCGCCTTCTACAGCACCCACAACACTCTCTTCGACAACAAAGGCCGCCATTATTACGACAATTGCTACATCCAAGGCTCCATCGACTTCATCTTCGGCAGAAGCCGATCCGTTTTCCGCGTAAATCGCCTTCTTCCCCCTCCTAGCTCGCCGCCGTAATCGTTTACCATGAACTAATCGTACTGAAATTTGCGCAGAGCTGTGAAATATTCGTGATCGACGACAGACGGGTCTCGATCCAAGGCTCGATAACAGCGCAAACCAGGGCCAGAGAAGACGAGAATAGCGGGTTTGTATTCATAAAGGGGAAGGTTTACGGCACCGGTGGCAACGTTCACTTAGGAAGAGCAAAGGGCGCTTATTCACGAGTGATTTTTGCTAAAACTTACCTTTCTATGACCGTTGCTCCTCAGGGATGGACCAACTGGAGCTACGCCGGCAGCACAGAGTAAGACCGAGCACTAGTATCTCCGGCCGCCGGAAAATTCTAACTCTGAAATATTGGGTTTGCAGAAATCTATACCATGCGGAGTACAAATGCTTTGGGCCCGGAGCTGAGGCGACGGAAAAGAGAGCACCGTGGGCTAAACAACTGACGGAGAAAGAAGCCGAGCCTTTTTTGTCGATCGATTTCATCGACGGGAAAGAGTGGCTGCCGGCGTGGCTTTGAGGCGGAGCGAGCGACGGAGCAAGGCGGCGGGTGAAATTATGTTTGTAGGAACAGCCTAGTTTGTCTACCGTTTACCCAATGAGCGCGTTGGTAAATATGCGTAGGCCAAATGGATATGGTTCTTTACTTCTTTACCCTTATGTTTGGGTAACTAACGAGAATGCAAGTTAACCATTAAGGAATGCTCCCATGCTATATTTAGGAACAATTCCAAAACAATATATAATTATTTTTATTAAATTATACAAATTCAATGCTGGTTTTGGACATGTTTTGTTGAGTTTAGGTCAATTTTATGCTATATAAGATTGCATTGAATTGAAACTATGACCAATTTAATAGTTTCGTCCTAATTTCAAACAAGAATAATATTTAACAGTTTTAAATTTTTGAAATTAAATCTGTAAAAATGGAGCTCTCATCACGAGCCTAGAACAAATCATACTCCATGTTTTAGTTCCAAATTTTATTAATAATTTTTTTTATTTGATAAAATTCTGGTTTCGGTTGAGTTTGAAACCGGCTTTGAGTTTGGGTCGGATTTTAACTATATTTGGGCTTGGGCCACCTAATGATCCTATTTGGGCTTTAGAAAAAGCGGCCCATATTAGATTACCCGGTTCGTATATCATCCAAGTTCCGAATAACTGTCGTCTCCTAGCCTTCATTCCTCGCCGTTCGGATTGGCAAGCACTGAGCCACTGACCGCGAGAGGCTGAGAGCTAGGGTTTGATCTTTCGATTCGGAGCGTGAATCCAGTTCTTCGGAAATGGAGGGTGCAGACGAAGGGGCGATAGACAGAATTGTTGACTCTAAGGATTTGCAGCAGCAAAGCAAAGCGCTCGACAAGCTCACCGACCGGGTGGAAGATCGACAGCTCGATTCCACTCGTGTTCAAGAGGTCATCTAGCTCATCATTTTATCGTTTACGTTTTTTGGATTTCATTTTAGCTGGCTAGAATAGCTACAAAGAGTGCTTAGTGTTTGTTTCTATGCTTCGCCTTTTCTTTCTTTATAGTCGCGGCTGTTGTACTGTAGGCAATGGCGTCAATTGCTGCTTCAGCTGAAGCAGATTGGAATGCTATGCGTATGAGGTGGGAATCTTATTTCAATACGCTTAATTTCTTACCAAAAAAGTAAGAATCTTGTAAATTTTCTGCTTTACGAAACGTAAAACGCATTATTTGCGAAACATGAAGGTGCAGAAATTCATTGTTAACATTTAATAGAATTATTTCCTCTAACTCATTGTTCTGTCATGGATTAGATTATGTTGAGCGGAGAAAATTAATTTCACTGACTATATAATTCTTATTTAAAATGAGCTATGATTTAGATGTTAGTTCGTCCACATCTCGGCTAGTTCTGTGGTTTTTTGTTGATTAGTTTCTCATCTGATATGGGATTTTTTTCTCAGAGAGAAAGAATTAGCTGCTGTTAAGATCAACCCTGCGGATGTTGACATAATTGCAATTGAACTAGAGGTAAACGTGACTTTTTTGTTCCAAATAATCCTCGAGTTCTTCTCTGTTTACTTTTTTTCTGACACACGTCCGTTGATTCTGAGATCAGTTGGACAAGAAGGTGGCCGAGAGAACCTTACGAGAGCATAAAGGGGATGCAGTTGCTGCTATTCGCTATTTGCTTTGCTGAAAAACTGGTATTTGAGGAAGAAGCAACCTTTTTTTTTGGAGATTTCAAATATTACTTAGAAACAATCAGATAATGTACCGAAGAGGAATGAAATATGAGGGATAAATATTTCTATTTCGCACCCTGTTTAATTTCCCAGATTTACCCCCAGTTATTCTTGCTAGGTCAGGATCTTGTTCTTTCTCTGTCCATTCCTATTGTTGATTTTCTTGAGTAATTTGTTAGCCAACTCAAAGCTAAGCTTGCCAAGTTTAAATGTATGAATAAATAATTCTGCTTTTGAAAAGGGTTTTGATTGTCATGATGATGCTTCAATCAGAATACGTTTCAGGTTCCTAAATTGACAAATATAGGCAAGCTCATTCATCCTTGCTACACACCTCTTATCAAGAGCCAAAGAGTAAAGCAGAAAAAATTCAAAAGTGAAGGATAAAAAGATGATTCAAAGAAGAAATTTTAACATCAGTCCATGTATCATCAAATTAACTGATTCAAATATCAATCCATGGAGAGATATACTGGCCTTCTGGGAGGGGAGCTATAAACCAGAACCTAGAAGAGGCAACCTTGTGCAACATTTTCATTCCATAATTTATGAATAATGAGAAGTTGTAAAACAACAAATAACGCCAGAAGAGTAACCTGAAGATTCTAATAGACCTGTGAGAATAAAACTGATGGCAGACTTAAGTGACGTTTCTGCTGTGCATCGGTCCGGATAAGAATAATGCATGAAGCTAATCACTTGGTGTAGAGAACATCCTCCCACGGGTGTGACGGTACAATGGTTGTTTCAGTCGCCTCTGGTCGAATGAATGCCTGGCGAGATAAGCAATTAGTTATGAAGGAATAACATCTGAGATTGGGCAAATTACATAATTATAGTGATTCTCCTCCATTGGGATCATCGTTACTTATTTTCTGAGCCTAATCATCCGTGCAGGGGTGTTGGCTTGCTTCTAAATTAGCTGAACAATTCAAAAGATTTGTAAGTATTATCTCAGTTGAGTCATATGTAGTAGATGTATTTCTGATCAAGGGACATGCTGAGTTTAAAGATGGTGATATGGATTCTTAATAAGTAAGTTGAAGTCGAAGTTGAAATTGAAGTCGGAAAATATTCATGGCAAGTAAGTGATAAATTTAATATGTACCCTAATAAATTGATGACGCCAGCCAGCAGAAACGAGTATCCAATCTCAACTATTTCATCAATCTCTTGCTTGATGAAAAGAAGGATATGTAGGTAAAGCAAGAGAGCTATACCAAAGAGCACTTTCAATCGATACAACTACTGAAAGTGCTGCTCGATGTCTACAGGTAAAGTTTTCATAGTTGACGGGTTCAATTTGAAAGCAATTTAGACATTCAGTGGTTGAAGATAAACGTTTAACGGTTATCACATTCTCTGCAGGCTTGGGGGGTTCTAGAACAGAGACTTGGTAACGTTTCGGCAGCAACGAGAATCTTTAGACCTTCAATAAATATAAATTCTCAAAGTTATGTAACGGATGACTCTGGGCATCACAAAAATTCAGCACTCTCAGGTTCAAACTTTTCCTTGCTTTCTTATGTGATATTGACCTAGAACGGAATAGTTTACCTTAGAAAGGTTTATTATCATAGCCTAAATGTCAGCGGGGTCATGCAGATGAGTCTGTAAAAGAAATTACTTCTGACATTAAATAAGAATCAGGGTCTTGCTTTATTGACTGCAAAAAAAAGCTACAATAAGGAAAGATACTAAAGAAAAAACATAAAATCGGGAACAGGGGAACTAGATTGATTATCCCTAAATTAGTACTGAACAAACATTGTGATTTATTTAAAAATCCCTTGGATCCACAAATACATTTCCTACTGGTCCAAGTGGCATTATATCTGCATCTTCGGTTGATTTGCTTATTTTTTTCAGATACCATGTGTCCTTGACACAAGAAACAGAGGAATTATGAGAGACAAACTCTAGAAGGGGATCAGTGACAGATAACTCTGTTATAACAGCCTTGCAATTCTTCTCTGCCTCATGAGCTAAGTTCGATGCAAAAAACCATGGAGATCCCATTAGCTCCATTACCCTCTCTCCTTCTCCATAGATCCCATAGAGGAAAAAGAAGCCAATGAATTTCCCATATGTTTTAAAGAATGAAAATTTGAAGCAAGGCCAAATCTTCTCCCTAGCGTGGTTTATTGTTGCATGAAAAAGCTTAAAGGGATGTGACTTCCTCTTTTGAAGCTTCATTGGCTTGCATGTATTCCATATGCTGAAGACCACCCAAGAACTTGGCATTCTGTGAGAAAAATCTGTACTGCTTTCTACCCAATCTTCTTCTCCAAAGTAAGAAATCCACGTCCCTAAACTAAGTTTTTCCTTCAGAATCATTTCAATGTCTGTTGGATATACCTCTTTGCTTCTCAAACTAGTCCTATATAATGAAATTGCTCGATCTATGCTTAACTTCACCGTCTTTATATTCTGAGATAAGTCTTTTGGTGGGGAATCAGTTGGCTGAATGAATATGACTAGGGAGCTAAACTTCACGTAGTTACATTTAAGAGTGAACAAGTTTTTGGATGCCACATTGTTCTTTTCGATAGCAAGAAGTATGTAGTTTGCTTCATTTCTTATCACCCATTCTTCGACTGAGTTGACAAGTGTTACTCCAATTCCCATTCTCCTGCATTAAATAAATATATACATGATTGTGATAAGTAGAATTGTCTTACGTCCAGACTTTAAATGCTTTTACATTGATGGCTATGCAACGTATGATTATAGTCTTATTTGTGTATCCTTAGTTTTATAAAAAAAAAGGCTTATTATGTTTTTTTGGGACGTCAAACATGTAGGGGTTTGCTGATTCTTAATATGATTTGCTGAGGTTGGTGTCAATAGACTGAGTTAGGTCCTTTCTGATAACTCAAAAACTCTTCCCGAAACCAATTTAGATAGTCTATATTACATTTTTTGTTAGTGGTTATTTTAAAGATATGATATTTTATAATTTAGCATATTATTTTTCATTATTCATTTATGGTGATATATACAAGCTCAGAACAGATGACAAAATAGATACTAAAAATGCTACATTATTCACACAGCACGACGTAGAAGAAAGAACTCTGGAGGGAAGAAAATAGAGCAGAGGTAATCATGTCTATGAGTAAGTGTAGTTGAACTATTTTTAAAGTGCATTCAGTAAAATATTACCTGTGTGTAGGAGACACCCTTAGACCAAGTATGCAGCCTATCTTTATCAGTGCTTCCCCAACACAAGTCCCTACCCATTTGATGCATCCACGAACCACTCCTACGATCTGGCCATTTTCAACCAGCTCAGCCACCTGTCATTTTATGAAATTAGGGGTATTCTCTGCTATAATCCTTCAAAAGAAGCACTAGAGATATCCAAAATGATTAATATTCATTGGCACCCACCAACATAACATGAAGGGGATAGAATCTAATCCTACGTAGAGGGTCACCCATTGCATTGATGAAAATGGAGACCCCTCTTTTAGGCCCTATATCCTCACATTCTCTCTCAAGCTTCCCCACCACTTCAATGTCTCTGTCTTCACTGTATTCCCTTATGAGAAGCTTGTTTTCTAGGTTGTCTACCATGCTTTGCTTTGTAGGCGGTGAGAAAAACAAATCTTCCCTAACGTCTAGGAAAGAAAATGAATCTTTCTTGAATAAGTTAGCTGTCACACAAGCGAACCCCCTATTTTATAGAACTATTTTGTTTTGTGTTTCGTTTCTCTTGAAATATGATTGATTTGTTGAATCCTCCTGCATTGTTTTTATATTTGTAAGGATAGTTAGTGCAACAAAAGAGTGATAATTCAAAATGATTGATTCTGTGAATTTGTATGATATAATCATAGTTTGACAACTTTCTCATTGTCTTCTTCTGGTGCGCAATGGCCATGGGGAGTCCACCTGACTTGGATGAATATCGTAGCCTGATTATAGTTATTTATGACTAGTATGCCAGTGGATTATTTTTTGGATAATAATCCCTTCGTGCCGAGTTAGGGATGTTTTTTATAGATTTCATCAATCGACACGACAGAGAATGAATATTTTTCTAATTACACCTTATACTTTTAGTTATATCAATTGACCATTTAAAATATAAGTGTTTTTTTATATCGATACCGCAAAGTTTAGAGTGTTATTAATTGATATTTTGAAGTCAAGTTTATGTTAATTGAGTCATCTCTCCTTACCCTTTACTTTTTAAATTGTTCCTAGTTTGCTCTATCCTCAATTTTAATTGGAGATTTTTCTGCGTGGTGATTTCCTTACTCTTACTTATTTCCTCATAGAAAAAATCCGATTTACCTCTTGGCGTTACCTTTCTTGGACATATATCTGAAAATAGGGTGATGTGTGAAGTCTTATATCGTTCAAAAAATACCATGAAATGAGTTTGGAAAAGGAGACATGGCAGCTAAAATTTAGTGTCGTGGAGCTTAAGTTGTTTCTGTTGTATGCTTGTTTTTTCCTCCTATTTTCTGCAGTTTTGGTACGTGGCCAAAAAGTGAATCTATTAGAGGGACACCATGTGAAGAAACCGAGTCCTCCGCCTGCTCCTCCTTGTGAGTCCTTTACTTCATGATTTCTTCTTGTCCTTGTATTGCATTGCTAGCGAAGTGTTTATGTTGTTTGATTATAGAAAGAAAAATAGATTTATCTCAGCAAACATACCTTACTTTCATCCTAAACCGAGCCGATTTTACTCTCAGAAACAACGATATGTGCCTACCACCTTGGACTGGCTAATCAGTCCCAGAGTCGGTATGAACCGAGGTTGTTCGAAGTATAGTTTAAACGATTGGCTTGGATGAAAACCAAGCAAGCTAATCAGTCCCCGTATGCGTCAAAATAATCTATAGCATGACCGGGAGAGGCCTCAATTACCGGTAACTTGTAGAGTTTAATTTCCAATTTTTCTCATTTGTAATTAAGCTTTTGTAGCCTAATTATGCTAAGTGGTGAGCCTGGACAGAATCTACGTGTCAGCAGCAGATGATCTAGCAGTGTCAGTTGTCGTCGTCGATGATGTGCCCGAGTATCATCGCTGATTTTTTACCCCAAAAATGACAATTTCATGTGACTCTTGTACTCAAAAGGCGAAATTCATTGCCCTCAGGACCCCCACACCCCGGCCCGACAGTTTGTGAAGAGGTTAAATCACGGTGACTCAGCAGCCCAGAGATAGGAGACCTTTACCTGATATCCTAAGGAGCTACCCTAACATTGAGAGTAACAACTCCCACACTAAGACAACGCAGACGTCGAACATAGGTTTTTGTACTCAATCTACCATCTCTGAGCCAACTGAGCTATGTCTGTGCAAACAATTTCATGTGACTCTGTGTTGCTCTTCTAAGGCCAAGTTTTCCAAATTTTGTATATTTGTTATTCTTGTCGAGCAAAAGTAGGAGTAGAATCAAGTCGTTCTAATTCTTATATTTTGCCGTTATTAATGTGATAAATTATAAGCAATTAGTTATAATAATGACTGAGTGTTGAGAGAAGAATTTAATAACTTAAATCTTAAAAAATATATATGACATTTATATTTAAATTTGAAAAAAATATATATAATTATGAAAGGCAAGTTTGGTTAAAATTTTGGTCAAAGTAAGTTATTTTGAAAGACAAAAGCTGATCAAACTGAACTGAACATAAAGTATTGGCCGAATCTGCCCACGCTATCATAAACGTGACATTATAGTAAAGTAATGTTTTACTACTTTAAAAATATAATAATATTTGCCATCAATTTATGGGTAAATTTAATATTAATTTTTTTTATTATACTCTCATGCGAAATATTGTGGGACAATAAATGTAATAGTCAATTTTTTAATAAATTAATTGTATGTATGATATGTGTTTAACATCTCTACAATAAAAAGAGTTAGACTAGATTGACTTTCTTGTCTTACGTCATAAAATATCATTGCATGATTGAATTAATTCAAATAATAAAAAAATATTTTTATTTTTATTTATTAAATATATTTAAATTGACTCAATTACACAGTAACGAATCAGAATGTATGAAAAAAGAATATGATAATATGATAAACCTATACTTGCTTTATAAATAGTACAATTAGTTTCTAAGTTTCAAAATTTTGGTAAAACTAAATTTAAAAGAATATATAGAAATTGATAAAGCAAACCCTAAATCACGAACTCCATTGAAATGGATCCGCATTCCGTAGTTTATGGCCAGCCCAATTCATAGCCGGTTTGAAAAACCCGCGCTAAATCTCCTTTGCGAGGTGCAGCAGCTCGTACAGCGAACTAGCCGGGTCTTCACTTTCATAGTTGAGTCGATGGAGTTAGATCGTCGGCAACACTTAGAAGAAGATGCATTCCTTGAGTTTGTTGATTACGCTAGGTCTGCGCTTGTATCTGGCGACGATGAAGGTGACGGTTCCGTTGGAAACGCAGCGGACGCCCCGGGTCCCAGTTGGAGCTGGATCGTTTCTCGGATTCTCAAGACTTGTATTGCTTACTCGAGCGGCGTCACTCCTGCGATTCTACTCTCTGAACTATCGCATGTATGGCCGGTTTAATTTTGATCCGTTCTTTGTTTCAATTCCGATCATTAGGTTGTATTGCATGAAAATCTGTTTTTCGTGATTGCATAAGACTGTGTCGTTGTCTAGAAACGTATGAGCTATAAGCAACTGATTTAGTGAAATAATTGAGGTTTTATAGCATCACGCTCAGATCTTATAGAAAATAAAAAAAAACTATCAGTGGAAGATTTAGTTAACTCCTCGAATCTTTTTTTTTTTAAACTTACGATGTTAATTAATGCCACCAAAAATTATATGCAGTCTTGGAGTGAGCAACACAGAGCAGGAGCTCCAAAAAAAAGGCCAGAATGTATCAATCAGTTGAAGCTGAAGCGTAGGAGAACGAAGCTTCCAAATACTGTTTCAATTGATTCAATATATGAGAAAAATTTTCTGTCCTTGAGCAGCGTGTTGGAAGCTGTGGTTGTTGATGTTTTTATTCTCCCAGGTAATGATGTCGTTAGACATTTGCAGAAACTTTCTGGGATGGAAAGTTCTATTGCTGGTAGAATGTAAATAAGTAATGGTAACGTTCCATTCAATTAGGTTGAATGTGATCAAAAGCATCACTATGCAATATATGTCAGGCATTGGAGCTGTTTTCCATTTTGGTTGATGGTGGCAAGATTTTACTTGAATTGTTAAGTTAGTAAGCTCTGTCATTTTCTTATGTATTTTAAATTTCTTTCGTAAGATTTAGTTATTTGTCATTTTTTCAGGTACAAACATTTATATGCTTACCTTAGGTGATCTTTGGAGCTCTAACACGATAGATTTGTATCTCCATCGAAGGTAACCCTTGTTTTGAAGACCCGTATTATGCCTAATTGTTTTTTTTTTTCAATTTAATTCTCTCCAATCAATTTTCCTGTGTTTGAGTGTGTTCATGTAAATCTCACCATAAGAGTGTAGCTATTATAACATAAAATCTTCTTGCGTAGGTACTATGACTTAGCAATTCCTCATAATGGAATTTTGAAGAAAGGGAGGGAAATATTTCTCACTGGATGCTATCTCCGGGCTGGGAATGAAGGTCCTGGTCATCCTCGACTTCTACCTACAGAATACCTTGTGGTTTTGTTAGATGAGGTAATAACATACTTTCTTTAGCTATTTGTTTCTGTTCATGTTTGGCATTCAGATGGAAAACCAAAAAGATAAAAGAAAAAAGCAACAGTTAAACTTCAGAAAAGCTAAATACTATTATCATTTATCTCTTTTTCTAAAAAAATATTGTAGGAAAAGGATGACGATGCAATATTGCTGGGAGCTCAATTCTGTGCAGATTCCTTCTCTTCCATTTCTCTTGAGGCCGTCGATAAAGGAATTTCATTTTCATTCTATGGAAGGTAAGTTAGTACTATATGTGTCTTCTTCTGCTATTCTTTTTTCTAACTTGATGGCATATTCCTGGTAATGATTGGTGCCCTCTGTTCATTAAGATCATTGTATCAAATTTTCCGAATGAGATGATATCTATACAGCATAAGGGTTAAATTGTTCCTAGAACTGTACATTAAACTATGGATGGGCATATACATTTATCATTTGTTCTTCCATAGACTATAGAGCAAAACAATTAAGGCCACAAAATCAAATTTAACTAAAAACTGGATACACATTTGGCTAGGATCCAATCTATTGGCTCACTCGAAATTCAAGGACATAATGGCGGCTTACAGAGGAAACAAGTCACCCTTCTTGATAATGATGGAGTCGAAGTAAACTTTCTGTTATGGGGTGAACAAGTTCACTTAGCCAATCTTTTGAGGTGAAATGCTTTGCCCTAGGTAGTTTTTACTAAAAATGTCACCCTAACTTTTTGCAATTTTCTATCATTTTCAGTGTTGGTAGCATGCTTGCACTGGATAGACCTTACATTACACGCTCTGTAGACAGTGCCATTGATTCAAATAATGAATTTTGTCTTGAATATGGTAGCGCTACTCAATTGTATTTGGTGCCCTTTATCCGACAGAAAGAACAAGTGAGTTGTGAACTTTAAGTCTGTCAATTAGAGTTAGTTAAATGCAATTATAAAGAGGAAGTTATTTATTCACTATGTTACTCAGATATGTGTAACACTGACACAAAATACACATCAAGGATCAAGGTTGCCAGCTACATTGGATCATAGCCAGGGTCCTAAAGTTTCCCAAGTTTCTCTACCCTGTGATTCACATGGATCAATTGACTTCAGCAGTTATCCTTTTCGAGTGAGTTTACCTTTGCATTTTTTCCTGTCTTATTTGCACCTTTGGAAGTAAGGAATCATAGTACAGCATTTTTTATTTTTTTTATTTTTTATGACATGACAACTAATTTTCAATATCGTAGTATGTTTTCAGTATAAAATTTAATATTGAATTTCTTCTATACTCAGCTTCTCATAATTATAGTCAGTAATTTTTATGTCACTGTAATTTACATTTTCTGTGGTTTTATAAGCGCCTAAACATCTTCATTAACTTCCTGTTAATTTCATTACAACCTATATCTTTGAAATTATTCTAAACCTTCCTTGTTTAAATCGATAGACTTCTGGATATATTAGCTTTTTCATAATTTAGAAAGCGACATATTATCTTACTCAGCTGCCAGAGCGTCCCTCAAGTCATGCTCATGTATCTTTTATTGCTAAATAATCATCTTCAGCTCATAAGTAATGATACCTCACTTTTTTAACATTCTATTTCTCATTTCAGTGCATTTTTTAAGTCATCTGTTTCTTACTGGTGTAACACTTTCAGTTATTTGTGATAGATCTTCGCGACAAGATGACAAACATGAGTCTTTATGGTGTAATTACCAGTATCTCAAAAGAAAGAAGTACTGCAGAACTTACCTTTTCCATGAAAATAGAAGATGACACTGGAGGAATTTTGGCAAAGCTACATTTTGCTAAATCTTGGTACGGATCATTATAAGATATATAAGCATTTATTTCTTAAAATAAATAATCATTTTGGTGTGTTTTACTTTATTTTTATATTTTTTAATTATGCATTTTGTGAAAGGTCGCTGGGACGAGTAAACCTTGGTCACACTGTGTATATTACTGGCTTGGCATGCTCTATGAACCAAAAAAATCGGTTAGTACTGGAATATTGTTAGATTGTTCGTGATTGTCAGAAACAATTTCAGTTTTGTAGTTTTGATGTTTATCGCTCATTCCATAAATCTATTAATGTGGTTTTCATATTTCATTGAATTACTTTTTGAATTTTTTGAGGCTCTGAATGGAGCATTTTCTAATTGACAGCCTAGAAGCACTATGGTTTGATACTTCTGTTGGAGCGACTTTTGTTAACCTTAGTTGTTTGCCAGCATTGCTGAATTCGTCTTGTCTTCACAAGTTATCCAGCCTTGCTGCATTATCCAGCCACACTCACGTCACACAAGTATGATTTGTCGTGAATCTTTCTGTTGCTTGTGCTTTTTTTTTTTTTTGAAGGGAGAACACTATATTGCTAGGAAAATCAAGCTTCCTAGGAAATAAACAATCCGTTTTTACGATTTTATGATAGTATATGAGCCCGCTATGAAGATCTTTATAACTCCTTTTTTTTTGTTTCTCTCACAATCTGTGTATAGATTTGTCGGGTTTGGCTTGACCAAGTTTCGCATTGTCACGTTACTACAAGATTCTCACATTCGCTTTGCGGTCATGCTGTTGAAGAGATATCCCCTGGAAATTTTGAATGCAGTTTCTGTCATTATGAATGTAATGGAGAAATTGTGCGCACTTTCAGTTTAAAAATCACTCTTGCTGATGAAAATGCAAAAGTTTTTGCCTCGTGTTCTGGTCAATCTGCTGCTGAACTGCTGCAAATATCTCCGGATGAATTTTACGAACTGCCTGAGGTAACTAACATCTTCCCGTAACTATATTTTTTCTCCTAAACCTTAATGGCACTGTCCTGTTCAATATTAGCTATAATTCGGCAGTGAGATTTGAATATCATGATCACTATGGATATAATCCATTTGTTGTATTTCCTTTTAAACCCAGCATTTTACTCTCTTAAGAATTTTCCAGTGACAAGTCACACACTGTAGTTATTTTCTTTCTTATTATGGCTTTGGCATCTGTGTATCCATGCATGCATGGATGGGAAAGTTACCCAATTCAACATACACCTAGGTGTTCAAATATTCTTGAATAGTAATTTCCCTCCATAATATTGTTTAAGTTTATGTTGCAGGAAGAGCAGATTATGTATCCATCTTCACTCGAGAATGAAAAGTTCATGGTTGCTATTGTGAATTGTAGATTCCCGACCGATGGGCTAAGTAATAATCTCGAAAGTAACGATGCTCGGTGGGAGGTCACTCGTGCTTTGAAATGTGAATAATTTATTTATGTATTTCGCTGTCAGCGTCTCAATGTTAGCTTTGGTGTCAATGGAAGAAAAACATCTTTTGATCAGTATGTACTGTGAAGGAGCTACGATTTATGATGCTCCAGCTGCCATGGATTTATAATTCTTCTCGGGCCATTTGCCATATTATCAGTGGTAGCTGATGTTTCAAAATGGCCCTGCCCTCGTCATTTGTCTCTCAACCCGGGCAATTATTCTAGCCTTTATGAACATTACTCGGCCGGTTTTTCATTTTTTGAAAGAATCTGTGTTTTGAATTGTCCAATTTGGTATCAGTATTTGCAGTGTGTATGAATGATTTGAGTGCTTTACGCATTTTCTTTTTAGTTGTATTCTATTGTCTGATATTTTAATTCTCTTCCAAGCAATCAGGGTCCAATCTTTGAGCAAAGTACTGACTTGTAATTTCAGTTTTCAAAATTATTCTTGCAGAAAGAAGCTTTGTCTCTTGTAATAGCAATTCTCTTCAACAAAGGGGAAGGGAACAAGCCAGAACTTGGTGCTTCCCTTGCCTAACTTGGTGAGTCAAATTCTCAATTTCTGTCGTTATATTTTTTATTTTAATTTTACTTTTTTTTCTTGATCTATTAATCTGAGTTATTTATTATCTATTTGATATCTGTTGGGATTATTATATCCATGAATTTAACTACAATTGAGCATGATCTTCGCATACACTTTTGTTCTCTTTTCTATTTTTCAAGCAGGCTTAGGCTGATTCTATGCCAGCAAATTGAAGCTGAAGATGGAGAAGATTGACAATTCAATGGAGTTGCAGAGCAGAGACTATGTTGCAGTCGAAATCTCACCAGTTTATGAGTCAGTTGTATCATCCATCATTGAAAAGATGGAAAATGTTTCTTCTTCAACTTGCATCTTCCGAATCCCCGAAGAACTTGCTCGCCAGAACGGAAAACTATTCGCCCCGGAGAAGCTATCCATCGGCCCTTTCCACCATGGAAGACCGGACCTCAAGTCAATGGAGGATCGCAAATGGCAGTACTTGTCTGCATTACTGAGCCGAAAACCAAACATGGAAGCGAACTTAAACTCGTGTGTAAAAGCCCTCAAGGATTTGGAGAATCGAGCGAGGAAATGCTACTCGGAAGCCATTGATTTTTCAAGCGATGTGTTCGTTCAGATCATGTTAGTCGACGGCTGTTTCCTGATCGAGCTTTTCCTTCGATACTCAATTAAGACTCTTCGGCAGAGAAACGATCCGATATTCAAGATGCCCGGAATGCTGTACGAGTTGAGATGCGATTTGGTACTGCTGGAAAACCAGATTCCCAATTTTGTTCTCCAAATATTGTTTCAAATCTTGCCTATTCCCAGGCAATGCACTCACTCTTTCCATGAGCTGGCCTTCTGTTTCTTTAGAAACATGGTTCCTGGCGACCTGGATCTTGTTCGCAGCAAATTCGGCCAAGAGAATTGTCATTTGCTCGACGTCATACACCATTGTTTCCAGCCGACTTCGAAGAAACTCGAAGCGAAAGGCGATCAGACGAAGAAAAGTTTCAGGGAATGTGGAAGTAAGCTTCTGAAATCTGGAATCAGGTTCAGGAAGAGTGGAGGTAAGAGCTTGTTGGATTTAAGGTTCGACAATGGAGTTCTCGAAATTCCGCATTTGAAAATCCAGCAGTGCACCGAAATTCTTTTCCGGAACCTCGTTGCCTTCGAGCACTGCCGAGTGGACGGACCGGAAGAAGTTAAATCGTACGTTCTCCTCGTTGGAAGCCTTCTCGCGTCGGCCGGTGACGTTAAGTTATTGGCCGGGAATCGAATACTTGAATTTGATGAAGACGGTGAGAAAGAAGTGGCCCGGCTTTTCGAGAGGATGAGCAGCGGAGTGAGTGTGAGAGAATCCTACTATGCCGGGCTTTACGAACAATTGGAGGAGTATGTTCGCCGGAAGAGTCGCCGGAAATGGGAGGGGATAAAGAGAAATCATCTGAAAACTCCATTTTCTACGGCTGTGGTTTATTTGGTTCTTGTTCTAACCTTCGTCGCTGCTTTGTTTTCTGTTCTTTCTTTCTTTTTCCATCTTTGAGTCTGTTTTTGAAATGGGTTCTTGAAGCCGAGGGTGGCCTTCTTTTTCTTTTGCAACAGGGACGACTTTTCGTCTGTCTTTTCGTGTTGGTTTCAAAACTTTCGTAACCCGTAACCCACTTCCTATTTCTCGTACTCGCACACGTGCTAAAATGACTAGGTCAAAAGGTGGCGGCTGTCGGCTGACATCCCGTTGTCGTTTTTCGGTCGCTGTCTCTTCAAACCACTAGTTTATATTTTCTACCGTTGGATCGTTACATCGAACGTCGCTGCTAGGCTACAGCGGCGTGTAGCAAGAAAGCGCTTAAATAGGCGGTGGATAACGTTGTCCGAAAGGGAATTATTCGCCCGGAAGGAAACTACGAAGCCGGCGAGATGCAGCTCTGGGAAGCCACCGGATCTCGTAATTCACCTCCTGTCTGAAAATTTGAAGTTTGATTTTCTGGGTAAATAATCCGAATTCGGAGCTCCAACTTTGAACAATTAAGTTTATTTACAATTTGAAGTGAAGAAATGTACAGTGATGAAATATTAAATACCCAGCATCCCGGCAAACGTCGTAGCAGACAAAGTTTCAGCGGCCGCGGGCCACGGCGGCTCCACGTTTGAGTATACAGGTCGACTGCTCGGCTTAAATCCTCGATGAATCAGGACCAGCTGGTTCAGATTCTGGGTCAAGCTCGCTTTTTCAGCCATCAAGGCTCCCTTCTCCGACTCGAGAGAGCAGATTTTGTGCGCCACCGCCGCGTAAGCTTTGTGAAGATCGGATATACTCCGTTTCAAGGCCGACTTCTCGTTAATCAGCTCTTCTATCAGCCGCTGCTTTTTCACCCTCGATCGCCTGGCAGATTCCCGGTTTGAAAGCATTCTCTTTCTCTTCTTTTCGTCCATTTCTGCGTATCGCGCAGCATCGACGTCGGAGCTCAAGCTCCGGGACGGCGCCATTTTTGAACCAGAGAGCTTCGCCGAGATTCAAGAAAATACGGAGAGCCTGTAGAGCAAGATGACTGAGACGGAATGACAAGAAAGAATCCAGGAGAACTGGGAGAGATTGTTCATATCCTAAACATGGTTTTATGGCCGCCGGCAATTGATCTTCCGATCTTCAGAAGAAAGCTTTGTAGCTAAATAACAATGGCGAGAAGTTGCAGACACGCAAATGAGTTACTGAAAAGAGAAGCTCTTGAGGTACAGAAGTTTTTCCAATTCCCGTATATATACACTAATATTCATTTATATTTTGTATAATTTATATTATCTTAGTTATTGTGTCAGTCATACCCTTAAGTTCAAATCTTCATCAAAAATAT
The DNA here is from genome assembly GCA_003255005.1 of Begonia fuchsioides. Classification (NCBI taxonomy): domain Eukaryota; kingdom Viridiplantae; phylum Streptophyta; class Magnoliopsida; order Cucurbitales; family Begoniaceae; genus Begonia; species Begonia fuchsioides. The sequence continues at coordinate 9,668 of QAOC01043419.1, read as the reverse complement.
TATTTAGAAATTCTTATTTACTATTAAAGTTTGATGAAAGTAATTCATTTTTCAAGAACAATTCAAAGAACAAAACCGTATAGTTTCTTTGAGGATCCAACTAGATAGAAATTGTGAAGGTGTGTGAATTCAAATAGTCTAAGAATAGACATGGTGGATAATTTATAAATGAATTTAGTAAAACTCGTTTGAGAATAACCCAAAAGTAATTTTACGTGAATTCCAATTCAAAATGAATATTATTGTATTGACAGACTCATAAACTCTATGATTTACAACACGCAATTAATAATATTGGGATGATATTTTTTCGAAGTTGACAAATAACCCTTGGTCTAAGGTACATGCATTTTTCATCACTGCAAATCACACAATATTGGGCATACAAATTCGGTCTAGCACGAAGGCATTATCATCTTCGCCGATATGTTTTCATATTATTACACTATTTTTCTATTAATGTTTATGAAGGTTCTTATCAAATATTAAGTTTGGAATTACGTGTGGATGAGAACATGTACACCAATATATTCATGCCACCCAAAAAATAATATTTATTAATGACGTTTTAGAGGATGAGATTAGTACGACGTCGTTTAATTAAATCTTCCGTCCTTATCTGCATTGCTCGATTTTGACTTTTTCTGGAAAATTAAAAATAAAAAATAAAAAAATGGAACGTGTCAAAAAAATTAGGCCCTGCAATAATTATTAATTACTTCAAAAAAAAAAAAAAGTAATTACATAGATCTATCATCTAACTCGATGAATTGTCGATACAATTTATTTAGTTATATTATTTAAAACAAATCGTGTCGTGATCCCTCGCTAAATAAGGTTTTAAAAAGCCCCATCATTTAAGTAACCATATTTTTTATACAAACACATAGTTCGTCTATTAGGTCTCGAGATAAGGCATTTCCAATTAAATCTATCTTATAGTGCGTGACGGCCATTAAATATTATTTACTACTCGATAAAACTGCTCATGTTATATATTTTACCTTCAAACTATCGGTTTGTCAGTCTTATAAAAATGATTATAGCATGCAAAATAGTATATGTGACGGTTAAGAGGGTAATTGACAAAATTAAATATTATAAAATTATGCAATCGAATCTGTTCTTCCAAACATTCGACACATAGATGTACAAAAATAAAGTAAATGTAGATCGAATAAGTATGCAGTTAGTAGCAAGATACTCGGTTACTTAGAGTGTAAATTCTTTTTTTTTTTTAATTTTGATGTAACGGGCTTGATGTCACTAGTTTTTGGTATCGATCGAATGACATGCGCAACAAATATATCGTTGAATAACTTTATTACCATCTTGCCCTCGGCTTAAATTTATTTTTTTATTTTTTGTAATGGAAAATAATGCCAAACATGAAAAAATAATAATAATGAAAGAAGGGTTATGTGCGAAATGGGCCATACCTCCAAATCATTCTTTTTAGTAATTCTTAGACCATTTATCATTTTAATTTCATCATATAGTAAATGTAATATTCAATTTCTTTTCAAATGGGGATAGTGCTGGCAAACGAGCGAGCCGGCGAGCCGAGCCCGAGAGTGCAGCTCGTTCGAGTTGACTTGTGGGCTCGAAAATACCGAGCCAACCGATCCGGCTCGAAAGCCAGCTCGAGAGCTGGCTCGGTTGGCTCAGACCACTTGTATTGCGGTCGACACTTAGTATACACGCGGTCGACACTTAATGCATAAATAAATTTGGATGACCGACCACAAAATAAGGTGTCGACCGCTATACGTTCCAGAACGTTTTTAAGTGTCGACCGCTAATTAAATGTCGACCGCAATACGCATGATTGTTGTGAAAGTGTCGACCGCGTATAAAAAAAGGTCGACCGGTAGTTATATAAAGGTCGACCGTTTTTATAAAGAGGGGCGACCGTTATAATGTAACGGCTATAACTTCCATATGCAACGGTAACGTAAGGTCGACCGTTTTAAAACTGAAGGTCGACCGCATGTAGCTGTTATGCGTGAATTCTATAAATTGTAGAGGTTAGCTGATAAATGTTTTACGTAAACTCTCTTGTGCAAATCACTCTATAGCCTTCAAGCATCGTNCAACTTAATAAACGAATTTTAGGTTTTCGGAGTTGTGAATACCCTCATAGTGGTATCACAATTTATCGATACATTGTTGGTATTTTACAAGAATACAACATAAGAGATCGAATTTTCAGTATTACCTTAGATAATGCTTCCGCTAATGATGTTTGTGTTAATCAATTTAGAAAATATTTTCAATTCGATAGTAGTCATTCATCCATTTTTCATATGCGGTGTGTTTGCCATATTTTAAATTTAATTGTTAAAGATGACATGCAATTTGTTTCTCCACATATTGATGCAATCAGAGGTGCAATTTCTTTTATTTCTTCGTCTAACGCCCGACAACAAGAGTATCGAGAATTTTGCAAAGCGGCAAACCTGAAACCTCGAAAATTAAAAACCGATATTTCAACTCGATGGAACTCAACATATCTAATGTTAGAAAATGCTAAACCATATTGGAACTGCTCGTCATGAGAGGGGAATGCAGGGGTTTATTTCGTTATAAATTAAGATTTGTTTTTGCTAAGGTATTTATAATTTAGGGTTCTAATAAATTTAAGGGTATAAGATTATATCTTATTATTTCAATTAGTGTATAATTAATATAATATAAATAATTATTTATTATATTTATTGTATTAACCACGAGTCTACATTTCAGTAAGAATATACAATAAATATGTAAACTTAACATTACATAAATATCAAATTATCTCATGAAATTAATTAAATGTTCAATTAATTACTTAAAAAAATCAAGTTTGTAATTCATTCCTCTTTATTGTTTATGTTGATTTTACATTTTTAGTAATTTTTTCAATAAATATTCATCAATATTTTCAGTTGAAATATTGATAAATATTTGTAAGAGTCTCACCTAGCTTATTGATAGATTAAATTTGTTTTCTGTGCTATTATTTTAAAGATTTAAAAATAAAAAATATATATATAACAAGGAAAATAATTAATTTTCATATATTTTTGTTGTTTATTTTGCGTCTGAGCGAAGGTTTCAAACGCTTCAGAGTTATTTCTCTCTCTCTCTCTCTGGACTGAACCACGCAGCAACAATAATCCGAAAGAATTCTGAGCTCTCTCCGGTATTCTCCATTTCACGTCGTTGGCCTCATTATCTTCAGATGTTTTTGTTTATTTTGCAATACATTCTCATCGAATTCGTATATCTACGACCTCTAAATCCCTATTTCGTGCTTTTCCTTGTCTTTAATGGCGAAGATGCGCAAGGTTGCCTCGGGCAATTAATTTATTCTGAAAATCCAGTCCAGTGACGGTGCTAATCGATAGAAATTTTCTGCTTATGGATCTTTTTTCTGAATTTTTGTTGAGGTTGTGCTTGTGCGTCCGATTTATTCATCTGAATTCGATGACATTGATATGGATTTTTTGCCTTTTTTTCTTTTTGTTTCTTGTAGTGCAATTTGGCTATGGAGTTGATACGGAATCAGGTTTAGGGTTTTTGGAATTGCCAGAGAAATGCATTATGGACATTTGGAGGGCAGAATTTCAAGATCGGGGGATAGAGCTTAGAATCTTCGTGACTGAATTTCTGGGCGATTTATATTACTGCTGCCAAAGGTTTAAAAGAACCATGGCTTCTAAATTTACTGCCTGAATTTAAATATTAGTACCTGCCATAATTAGGCGTCGGATTTTGTCAGTGTCAATTCATTGTTTTAATGTTTGCAATTCCATTGGTATGACATCTATTACATGTCATTTATTAGTTATTTTACTGATATAATGTATATTATAGCGTTACAGCATGCTTGTGTTCAATCCTGGAATGTCAACTCATTGCTTTTAGGATTTAAGTTTTAAACGGGCAGCTGTAGAAATTCCAATTGTTCTTTTACTTGGTCATTTTCTTAGAAGGTATTACTTATTTAAGTTCTTTTTTTTTCTGTAAGCTTAATCTGTCAGTCAAGATGAATTTTAGTGCATTGAAATTTATGTAGCATGATTGAGAAAACAAGCTTATAAGCATATAGTTATTGAAGTATTGCACACCTATGGTTGAGAGGAAGAGGCAACAAGAGGAAACAGAGAATTGCACTGGTGACATAGTGGGTAACTCCATTAGTAATTTGATTATTCTTAATTTTTTGGACACAGCTTAAATTGTTGATATTGTGATGATTTTAGAACACTCCTTAAAAATATTCAGGTTTATGTGCAATTAAATCAGTAAGTGTTAATGGTGGATAATCCAATCTTTGATTTGATTGTGCTTGATTTTTTTTTGGGTCTCCCCAACTTCCCACTGATCGTATACATTTGATTGTATAAAATGAGATGGTTAACCTGTCATTCAGATTTTGTGGTTTTATTCGAGTCCAATGTAATGGATTTTTGAATTGTAACTTTGCACTGATCATGTACATTTGCTCTCTTGTCTTCTGCTTATTTTAACAAACTGCGATTTGTTGTAGCAGGTTTGACAAGAAACATGGCTCTTCAAAAGTTTTTACCTTCTAGCGATGCACCTTTGCCTATGAAACATTTGAGTCTTCCTGCTGATACACGTCAACTTGTTAATTCTGAGCCTGACCATAATGTGGAGCCTGATGTTGAAATTGACATCAGAGAAGTTTACTTTCTCATTATGCATTTTCTTTCTTCTGGGCCTTGCCAAAGAACTTATGGACAACTTTGGAATGAACTTCTTGAACATCAACTCTTACCCAGAAGATATCATGCTTGGTATTCAAGAAATGGAGTGCCCTGCGAAGATGAAAATGATGATAATCTGTCATTCCCCTTAAGTTACAATAAATTGGTGGAGAGGTATTAAACTTGTTCCATTTTTGTTATGGTTACTCAAAAAGTTTTAATCTTCTTGCGACAAGAAATTTTTTTTCTTCATGTTTTTGTATTCAGGACTTGCATCATTATGAAAAAAATAGTGTGCTAATTATTCTTCTTTATAATCTCCTCGCATTGTCATCTCTTATTTAGGTATCCACACATAAAGAAAGATCACTTAGTAAAGCTTTTGAAGCAGCTGGTACTTTGTAAATCCTCTTCATTAAACAGCACAAATAGTGGACGGGCTCCTAATGCCGCTGATGTCCCGACGCTTTTGGGAACCGGCTCTTTTTCACTTTTAAACTGTAAGTTCATGTTTGTTTACTTCTACTGTTTCATTGTTATTTTATTTTTTAGAATATGAAATAAGCCACAATGATTACGAAAGAAGATCCAAGTGAAGAGAATAGGTCTTTAGAGGAAGAAGAAATTTAAGTCTTTTCAAGATGTTTGCCAGTTGGAAATATAATTAGCAGAAATGATGAAATTTAAAAACCTTAACATTGGAAAATCATTCAGCTACGTTATTCTAACTCTATCCACTAAGTAGAAACATCAAGAAAAGATTTTTGTAAGTTCTTTAATGTATGACTAGCCATTCCATCGAAAAACAAGAATTTTACTTTTTTTCTCTTACACTAAAATATTTTGGTCGCGGCTGACTTAGTTTTTAATATTCTATAGTTTTTTATTTGTTGATATGAGATTCTGGTATTCCATTCACGATATGGAAGGCTGCTTTGTGTCTTCAATTTCTTAGATACTTTTGTTGTTCTTGGTTTCTCTGTGACTGTTATTGCCTGGAAGCAGTATTTTTCTCATTTGAATGTGTTCTTTTTTTACCTATTTTTAGATGACAGAGATGAAGGAATTAATGAACCAAGTCATCCTTTGGTGTATATGCGATGGCCTCACATGAAAGCTGATCAGGTTCGTGGATTAAGTTTGAGGGAACTTGGGGGTGGATTCTCTAGACATCAGCGTGCACCTTCCATACGCGCAGCATGTTATGCTATTGCCAAGCCATCTACGATGGTACAAAAGATGCAAAATATCAAGAGGCTACGGGGTCATCGAAATGCTGTCTATTGTGGTATGTTTTTTTTTATTAGTTCAAGAGGAAGACTATTCATATTTGTATTCTATTCCGTCTCGAAATTCTTCATATAAAAAGGTTTAATTTTTCAATATCGACATGGTTATGACACTAATGTCTCCTTTCATTTGGTGCCACTTAATGACTCCCACTTTTCATTTTCTGGGATAATGTATGTCTCCTTTCATTTGGTGACACTTGATAACTCCCACTCCTCAAATGCTCAGGCTGAACTTGGAGCAGTTGTTTTTGTTGCCTACTTGACATTTTCCCATCGATCATTCATTTTTTTTTTTTGCATTTTTTTCATTTTTGTTTTTACCATATATATTTTTATGACTTCATATGCCGTGTATTGTGGATCTGATTATTGCAGCAATATTTGATCGATTGGGGAGGTATGTTGTCACTGGTTCAGATGACCGCCTTGTCAAAATTTGGTCAATGGAAACGGCTTATTGCTTGGCAAGCTGCCGTGGTCACGAAGTGAGTTTTGAGAATGACATACATATTTTGTTTCCCCATTTGAAACATATTGCTTGTTCATTATTATCTCATTTGTGACTTTGAAGGGTGATATTACTGACTTAGCCGTCAGTTCCAACAATGCTGTCGTTGCATCCTCTTCCAATGACTTTATCATTCGTGTTGTAAGCCCCTTGGGTAGAGTTTGTTTTTGTGGTTTATAATATCTTAATGTTTACCTTTGCTTTTCTTTGCTCTTTTCAAACAGTGGCGTCTTCCTGATGGGCTGCCAATTTCTGTTTTGCGAGGGCATACTGGCGCTGTCACTGCAATTGCATTTAGTCCAAGGCCAGGATACCAGCTTCTATCGTAAGAATGCATTTCTTTTTCCTTCCATATTGTGTTGTTTGAATTTTTTTTTGCTTCAATTTGTTAACATTTTTTTGATCATCGTTTACTATTGCCCTAGAGGCATGTCAACACTTCCATAAATATAATCTATTGAGAAGATTTGAAATGGCGGGGACATTGAATATAATTGCAAATTTTAAGGTATTTGTTTTTTCAAAATTTTTACATGTTCACTAAATCATAGAAAGTAATTGTAAAAGTTTTGTAAATTTTCAATACTTATACGATGTATTAAAATTTTTTATCTCTATTTTATAGAACATTGGCAAAACAAGCATTTGACAAAATGGGGGTATTTATTATAGACTGACACTCGTTCTAGGATTAAATTATATCAAGGGGGGCTAATCTCAAAAATTGGCCTGCGGCGGCTTTTATTTGTTAGGTTTTTTTTACTTATAATATTTTAGTTGTTAAAGATTATAGTTTCATTGATAATCTAAATAAACCCCATACTATATATTGGTCTTATCCAAAAGATAAATGAACCCACAGATAAAAAATATACACAAAAAAACAAGCATCAGGAATTTAAGCACATTCCTATCAATCCCTTCTGAAACTTTTATCAGACACCAAGCTCTTCATCCCATTCCTCCTATATACTATGGATCTAAAAGCTTATGAATAATTGTTTCTCTAATTTTCTGTATGGTGACGTAATTGCATGTGTTTGCTGCTCAGCACAAGACTATATATGCATCTTATTCTTGACTAACTTCACATTCTTGACTTTATTTTATGTAGATCATCTGATGATGGAACATGTAGGATATGGGATGCTAGGAACTCTTTGCAGCATAATCCCCGAATTTATGTCCCAAGGCCATTAGATTCTACAACTGGTTAGTGGTTCTTAATTTGTGTCGAAGAGATGGATACTTGGAAAGATCTTATTTTTATGGTGGTATTCCTTCTGCAGGAAGGAGTAGTGGCCCTTCCTCTAGTACTGTTTCTCATAATCATCAAATATTTTGCTGTGCTTTTAATGCTAATGGGACCATCTTTGTTACTGGTAGTTCAGACACGCTTGCAAGGGTAACTTGGCATCCTTCCTTTCTATCTTAATGCAAATATTTTGCTCTTCATTTTTGACCTGTTTGAACATTCTGAAGTCTCATAAGATGTGTTCAGATATTAAAAGGCAGTATGTGAGTCGTTCCAAATTACTCTTGAAGTATTCATCCCTGTAGTTCATTTTCATCTTATCATTATCATAAAGGTTATTGCTTGCAGGTGTGGAATGCATGTAAACCAAACAATGATAACCCAGATCAACCAAATCACGAGATAGATGTGTTAGCTGGGCATGGGAATGATGTTAACTATGTCCAATTTAGGTTTGCTTCTTCTTTTACGTTGTTAATGTTTGAATGATTCTCTTTACACAATGTTGTTCACTCGTTTGCCTGCAGTGGATGTGCGGCAGCATCTAGATTTATTTCATCCGATCCTTCTAAAGAAGATAGTGGTCACAGATTTAAGAACTCATGGTGTGTTTTTTGTTCATTGGTTGAAAGTTGAATTTTCCTATTATCCGTTTCCAATCTTAAAAAAACCCCTATATTCTACATTACTTTTGTAGGTTTACTCACGACAATATAGTCACTTGTTCGCGCGATGGTAGTGCAATTATTTGGGTTCCTAGGTCTCGGAGATCACATGTAAGTTTGGATAAATATGGTCCCCCCTTCATATCTGACTTCTTAGTCCTATCAAGTGCAAAATAATGGGTTTTTATTTTCCTGCTCGGTATGTGTTGGCTTCTTTTAGTTTTTGTATGGATAGTATTTTCAATTTTGGACCTGTAATTATTGAATTTTTGTTCTGTTTTATTAGGGAAAAGCTGGCAGATGGACTAGGGCTTATCATTTAAAAGTTCCACCCCCACCAATGCCACCACAACCTACAAGAGGAGGTCCTCGTCAAAGAATTCTTCCCACTCCTCGTGGCGTTAATATGATTATTTGGAGCTTAGACAATCGCTTTGTTCTTGCTGCTATAATGGGTGAGTTACTTTTTTTCTCTCACGAAATGTAATAAACGGTTGGTTTTTGGTTGATTGCATTCAAATGGTTGTTAGAAATGTACAGTGTGCTAATCATATACAATGACTAAAGATTTAATGCATTACATATCGGCTCAAATGCAAAAATAAAACTTAAAAGCTGGTAAAAAGAATATGGTTTGATCTTCAATAATTTTGACGCATTTTATTAAAAGCCTTAATTTATATTACACCCATTGGTATCCTTGTTGGTAAAAGTATTCTAAGTTACACCTGTCACCTCGCACTTTACCCAACTAACAACCATTTGGTCACAGCCCTCGATTAGAGATCCATAGCATAGAGGGGGATAAAAAAAAGTTTGATGTCTAATAATTTTAATTGATTTAGGTAAAAGATCTCTAACACTGATTTAGAGGTTCAGAGTTTGAAATTATTGGCGATCAATCATATTGTCGGAGGTGATCCACCTTCATGTTACGGCTCCCTAGATGAGGATTTCGACCGGTGGATGGTGTTGACCAGGAAGAAAGCTGAGTGAAACGCCACCGAATGAAGTGCGACAGGGTAGTCGTAACTTTTAAAGAGTGGTATTCATTCGTCTACTAGTACGTCAAAATTCTTCACTAGTTAGAATCATTGATTGAAGAGTCGTAACATAGAGTGAGATCTACCCTCCGACAATAGAGTTTGTTTCCCAATAATTTCAATATTGGGGGATTCATCATGAAGAAAATAATATTTGTGTATGTATATTACCATGAATTTGCTTCATTTG
>QAOC01043418.1:0-12504 GCA_003255005.1 Begonia fuchsioides | reverse complement strand
GGTCACCAAGTAAACTTTTTTCAATGTCGGGTTCGGGATCCAAATCGTCCCAAAAGTTTAATTGCAACATAAAATTGTTATAACAATAGTAGTTGGTGTTTTTACGCACGTATCTGGTCTTAAAACGAGTGTAGATAAGAGAAAGAGGGAAAAATGCATTTTTTTGCACTAATTTTATGGGCTTGTTACGTGTATGAATGGACCCGTTCTCGGGTTCGAGAATAGCAAATTTTTGTCCTCCGCTTTCAAGTGTATGTATGCGGGAAAACAAGTAAGAAAAAATAACCATCGGAAACTTCGATCGCTGTGTGAAGGTAACCATGCAATGACAAGGTAATAGAAAGAGATTTTGATTACATTGTCACCAAGTAAATATTTTCAACGTTGGGTTCGGGCTCAAAATTGTCCCAAAAGTTTAATTACAACATAAACAAGTTATAACAAGAATGGTTGGTGCTTTTCTGCACGTATCTGGTGTTAAAACAAGTACAGATAACAGAAAGATGGAAAAAGGGGATTTTTTGCTCTAATTTAGGGGTAGGTTACTTGTTTGAATGGACCCACTTCGGGTTCCGAGATGAGCCAATCTTCGTCCTCTGATGTCAAGTGTATGTATAAAACGAAACAAGTAAGAAAAAATAATCATCGGAAACTTCGGTCGTTATGTGAAGACGTGGGAATGACAAGGTAATGTCAAGGCATTTTGATTACTTGGTCACCAAGTAAACTTTTTTCAACGTCAGGTTTGGAGTCCAAATCTTTCCAAAAACTTAATTGCAACATAAAAAAGTTATAACAAGAGGGGTTAGTGCTTTTACGCAATTATATGGTGTTAAAATAAGTACATATAAGAGAAAAAGGAAAAAAAGAATTTTTTGCACTAATTTTAGAGGCTGGTTACTTGTCTGAATGGACCGGGTTCGGGTTCTGAGAGGAGCCAATCTTCGTCTTCTGATGTCAAGTGTATGTATGAGATGAAACAAGTAAGAAGAAATAATTATCGAAAACTTCGGTGGCTATGTGAAGACGTGGGAATGACAAGGTAATAGCAAGGCATTTTGATTACTTGGCATAAAGTAAACTTTTTTCAACGTTGGTTTCGGGCACAAAATTGTCCAAAAATTTTAATTGCAATATAAAAAAGTTATAACAAGAGTGGTTGGTGCTTTTACGCATGTATATGGTGTTAGAAAGAATACAAATAAGAGAAAGAGGGAAAAATGCATTTTTTCACTAATTTTAAGGGCTGGTTACTTGTCTGAATGGACCTGGTTCGAGTTTCGAGAGGAGCCAATCGTCGTCCTCCGAGTTCAAGTGTATGTATAAGGGGAAACAAGTAAGTAAAAATAACCATCAGAAACTTCGGTCGCTATGTGAAGACGTGGAAATGACAAATTAATAGCAAGGCATTTTGATTATTTGATCACCACTTTCTGCTTTACCTCACTTACTTACTTTACTTTACTTTACTTTACTTTGCTTACTCGCTGGCAGCCCGAGGACCGGTCCGTTACTGTTCTTACTTACTTACTTACATTACTTTGGTGGAAAACTCGTTTACTTTAATTTATAAAAACTATTACCTTTAGTTCATAAAACAGTTTACAAGAAAACCGTCAATGATAAAAACATACATTCTAATTCCACCCTTATAAAAAATACATGATCATTTCATAACTTAAACTTACAGCGGAAAACTATAGTTCAAAATACATTCACTCTAAAATAATTTAAAATCCATCACACGAAAATAAGGGTATACGTTTAATTACATCTTCAAAACATTTAAAACATTCAAAACATTCAAAACACTTTTTATTCTAACTATGTGTGTTCTGCATCACTCCCCGTCGGTCATCGCTCAATAAACCGTATCATTTGGACACTCTTCTGCTCTATCCCCATCATCAGTCATTGGCACAATTTCCTCCATTATATTCCCTACATTGCAAAGCCTAAACTATGAGCCTAAAGCTCAGTAAGAAACATAACTATAAAATGCAATGCATGAGTATGCCATGTCGTTAAGAACAATGCACAATTTCATTCACGTTTCTTAGGTTCATATCTTCTTTATCTTTGGAAATATTACAGGATATCAAGAACACCCCCTCCACCTACTTCAACTTCTACGGATCGTGAGCTGACTACTTTACTACTTGAGGTGCTCAGGCCTGCAATAACCATTTACTTTACTTTACTGTTCTGATATTCAAGTTCTTAATTCATCGGAGACGAAACATAATTGGCGTCTCATACCACCAATCATATCTCGTTTACCTTCAACTACGTTGTAAAACCATGCATGAAAATAGTTTGTAGACATTTTTTAAAACTATGATGCATGACCATATGAACATGAAAACATCTCTTAAATCACATTACATAACATGAAATTAAGCATACATGACCAAATATATCATGCAACAAACATGCAGCACACATCAAACAATCATCCTAATCTTTGCAATGTAGTCCCACTTAAGGGCCAAATAATCTTAATGCTAACTTACCTAAGAACCTAGGTTGAGTTGATCCACTTGAGTCTCCTTCTTAATCCAATCAAAGGCTTAAACCTATAAATCATATGCGGATAAGAATTTGCATAAAGTCTTAACTTTTTGTTCCAACTTTGAACATCTATAACTTCTTCTATATTGATCCGTTCCTGATGATTAAGGTGTCAAATTGTTCCTATAGGAGTCTACTATAACTTCTTAGAAGACTTTAAATTTAGAAAACTAACCCATGTCGACTTACATGGACAAAATAGAGAACATGCATTTCTGGAACTCAAGAATCGGTCGACATAACTTATAGGTGTCGACCTAACTTAACATAATGTGTTGACCGCTTATTCATGCGGTCGACCGAATCATTTACAGAGAGTTATTTGGTGTCAACCGGTCGATAATATGTCGACCGGTGCTCTCCCAGTTTCTGTCTACTAACCTGTAACATCTATAACTTTGTCTAAGAAGCTCCAATTAGAGTGATTAAAATGGATATAGATTACTCTAAAGGTCTACTATAACTCTTATGAAGGACATAAAGTCAGATTCGTAAAAAAATTCGACCTAATCTCCAAAAACTCTAGCCTTGTACGTAAATAACTGATTTTGAAACACTTGACACGAACTCCTTCATTTTTATCCACTAATTCAACCAACATCATCCTTTTCTCATTATTGAACATACAAGAACTTTAAAGGATATGAAAATACCTTGAGCTTCAGCCTCCACGAAATATCAAAGCTCTTCCCTTCACTTCTCTTGAAGTCACTCACTTTCTCACTCTTTTTCCTCACAAAACTCCTTCTCTATCTCAATCTCACCCTCCTTTGATTTAGAGCACGAAACCTAGGGAGAAAAAAGGGGACGAAGATCGTGGCTGGGAGGAAAAATGCCAACCAAGACTCACTTAATGTCCTTTATTAAATAAAATCAATATTCCTTTTGTTTCCACCAATCAGAATTCTTCAGATTTTGCTTACTTTTCAACTTATGTCGACACCATGGTAAACTTATGTCGATACCATGGTCAACTTATGTCGACACCATGGTCGACCTATGTCGACACCATGGTCGACCGAAGAAATTTCCGAGAGTTATTCTATGTCGACCGCTCGTCCAATTGTGTCGACCCAATCTTTTCCCGAGAGCAACTTGTGTCGACCGTTTATTTGTTGTGTTGACCGAAACTTACTTTTAAGGTAATCCTTTAGTATATTTAACCCAACTTAATACATTACTCTTACTTAAACCTAGCAACCATCAAACAATGAACTTCAAACAAACACCAATCAAACCCAAACACTTGGGCCGGTGCACGGTGTGATACACCCCAGAAAAAAGTATTCTTCTTCCAATTATTCATAAAGAAAAATCTTCAACACTTTTATTTTAAAATCGTAATTCTTAAAATAAAGGAGGGTTGTTACACCTAATCATCCCAAAAGTTTATTTGCAAAATAAAAAAGTTATAACAACAGTGGTTGGTGCTTTTACTCACGTATCTAGTGTTAAAAAGAGGACAGAAAAGAAAAAGAGGGAAAAAAAGGATTTTTTTGCATTAATTTTGGGAGCAGGTTACTTGTCTGAATGGACCCGTTCCAAGTTTTAAGAGGAGCCAATCTTCGTCCTCGACTTTTAAGTGTATGTATGAGGGGAAACAAGAAAGAAAAAATAACCATCGGAAACTTCGGTCGATATGTGAAGGCGTGGGAATGACAACGTAATAGCAAAGCATTTTGATTACTTGGTCATCAAGTAAACTTTTTTCAACGTCAGGTTCGGGATCAAAATTGTTCGAAAAGTTTAATTACAACACAAAAAAGTTATAACAAGAGTGGTTGGTGCTTTTACGGACGTATCTGGTGTTAACACGAGTACAGATAAGCGAAAGATGCAAAAAAGACCTTTTTTCTCATTAATTTTAGGGGCTGGTTACTTGTCTGAATGGACCCATTCTGGGATTCGAGAGGAGCCAATCTTCATACTCTGATGTTAAGTGTATGTATCAGGAGAAACAATTAAGAAAAATTAACCATCGGAAACTTCGGTCGTTATGTAAAGGCGTGAGAATGACAAGGTAATAACAAGTCATTTTTGTTACTTGGTCTCCAACTAAACTTTTTTCAACGTCGGGTTAAGTCTTCAAATCATCCCAAAAGTTTAATTGCAACATAAAAATATTATAACAAGAGTGGTTGGTGCTTTTACGCACATATCTGGTGTTAAAACGAGTACAGATAAGAGAAATAGTGAAATAAATGCATTTTTTTGCACTAATCTTACGGGCTGGTTACATGTCAGAATGGACCCATTCTGAGTTCCGATAGGAGCCAATCTTTGTTCTCCGATGTCAAGTGTATGTATAAGGGGAAACAAGTAAGAAAAAATAATCATCGGAAACTTCGGTCGCTATGTGAAGACGTGAGAATGATAAGGTGATAGCAAGGCATTTTGATTACTTGGTCACCAAGTAAACTTTTTGCAACGTCGGGTTTGGGATCCAAATTGTCCCTTAATTGCAACATAAAAAAGTTATAACAAGATAGGTTGGTGCTTTTACGCACGTATCTGGTGTTAAAACAAGTACATATAAGAGAAAGAGGGGAAAAAAGACATTTTTTGTACTAATTTTAGGGGCTGGTTACTTGTCTTAGTGGACCTATTCCGGGTTCCGAGAGGAGGCACTCTTCGTCCTCCGATGTCAAGTGTATGTATGAAGGGAAACAAGTAATAGATTATTTTAGCTCGGAGTGCTGCTCATAATATGACTCAGTTTTGCCATCTTATGTACAATTCAGAATTATATTCAGTTAATAATTCGTGAATTGTATTTTCTTTCCAAATACATAGCTCTTAATGATAAATGGTTTTTCGGTGAAATATAGATTTGCATAGAAAAGTCTGACCGTCTTCTCTGAATAATGACCATATAGAGATAACAGATCGAAAATTCAAAAAAAAAATCACAACCTTCTTTGATATTTATTCCATGAATAGAGTTATGCTCATATATCCTATTTATAACGAGAGGTTTGTTCTGAAAGTAGGAATAATACTTATCTTGGTTGCTTAGTTTTTGGAATAAGAATTTTTCTAGCACTGAGGGTGGAGTTTCTGTTGGCGGAGAAGAGGAGGAGGCTGCAATATCCTTTGACTTATTGGCTGCCATCTTTCTTCTGACTGGAATTTTTGAGGAGGAAGCCGTTTGAGGAGTGGGAGTCGGAGGGATTGGAGGATTGGGTCGACAGAAAGGCGATAGAGCGCGAGAGAGATCGGTTCGACGGAAAGGGATTTTGTTATTGAAAATAGCACGTTAGGGTTTTAAAAGAAAATAGCAACAAACTCGGTCGACCGAAAAAAATTTATGTCGACCATTTTCGCGACATATTCAAATGTCCGGTCGACATAACCTTCTTTATGTCGACCCTTTTCTCCAATAGCGCCTAAGTTCGGTCGACATATCCATTTTATGTAAACCGTTTTCTGCGACAGAGCCTAAGTTCGGTCGACATATTAATTTTATGTCGACCCCTGTCACAGGAAACATTAGGAATAAAATGATGTTTCTAAAAACCATCAACCCGAATTACCCCTAACTGAATTCTAATTCCATTGAAGGTCTTTTCATCCAAAGGCTTAGTAAATATATCAGCCAAATTGATCACTTGACTTGACCAATTCTAATATAATATTAATTTTTTGTACGTGATCTTTGATGAAATGATATC
Organism: Begonia fuchsioides; assembly: GCA_003255005.1. Lineage (NCBI taxonomy): Eukaryota > Viridiplantae > Streptophyta > Magnoliopsida > Cucurbitales > Begoniaceae > Begonia > Begonia fuchsioides. The sequence goes on along the minus strand of QAOC01043418.1, from coordinate 6,262 downwards.
TTATTTCTATATGCTTAGTTCTAGAATGAAGAATAGGATTTTAGTCTTCTAAGGTATGAGAGATTGTAGTCTTCTAAGGTATGCTTCATCCAAAGCATTTGTGCACAATAACTTTCGGCTGCGATATACTCGCTTTCGGCAATTGAAAGTGCTATGGAGTTTTGTTTTTTAGAAAACCATGAAACTAATGATTCTCCTACAAATTGACAAGAGCCACTAGTGCACTTTCTATCCACAAGGCTCCCATGGTGGCCGATCCATGGCCATGTTTGGAAAGGAAGGCCCAATTACATCATTTTACACCATTGGAGCAGCAGCTAGCAGCCCAAGGAAGTGCCCAACCCTTGGTCCAAGAAGGATGCAAATGATCAACGCCGATTGGCCTAGGGCTATCCAACAATTGATGGACCAAACCTTGCCTAAAGCCTCATCAACCTTGAGCACGTATTAGAGCCCACAAAGTTTGGCAAGTGAGGCCCAGCAATGAAGGTTTGCTTGTCCCCTTGGAGATATTTTCTTGTTTGGGATACTTGTAATAATGTATTTATTCTAGGGTTTGAAGTTTGGCCTAAGGGATGGTTCGGTTTGAACCATTCTTGTTGGATTTTTGGATCGGTTTGAACCAATCCAACCCCCCACTTTATTGGAACTAATGGAAGGTTCTATTCTTCCAAATTCCATTGTGTTTTCATTATAGTTGGACGTGAGTTAGGGTTTGGGTGGTTTGCAAGTGGATGGTGGGGCCGTTTTCCCACCTAACACCTACATTAGCCACTCATTTTCCCTAATTTTAGGTTTTTATTTTTCTTTATTTCTTTTGTGTAATTTGGAGGGAGTATGAAACCCTCCTCCACGTCTATTGTAAGGTAGAAAAAGATCGGATAAAACAAGAAGCTTGAAGCTCCTCTCCCTTTTTCTCACGGCTTTTCATCCAAAGGTGAGTAATATCCTTTGTTATGGATTGTCTTTGGTGTTGGTGATTTAGCTAGGATCACTAAGCCTTTGTTCCAACCTTCCTCCTCACTTGATTAGGATTAAGGCAAGCTTGGAATTCCCATAGCCCTCACTCCATCCCATTTGTTTCAGGTCTTTTGCTGTTTGGTGTTATTTGTTGTTGTTATTTCTTTATCTAGTGGATTTTGTGCATCAAAAGTCCAATTCGTACCATTTCTGTTTTCCGTGAACAAAAGTCCCCAATTTTATGGCTGTGAGTTCATCTTTCATGGCTTGAAATAACTGTTCTTTACGTTTAGCCACAGCCCTTCTCCATCAAGAGTTATGCATGCTTTTTCCATTGCCTTCTACCCGAACTTCTGAAATCGGGCAGTTCTGTCCATCAATTTGCCATCTAGCATATCTTCCAATCTACCCGTACCTTTCCCCTAAAACCACTTGCAATTTCTTCCCACTTCGTTGAAGTGAAGTTTTGCCAATTTTCCCATTCCCAGACTCCCTGAATTGGAAGTTGTGCCGAAGTCTTTCACTACCTACTGCACTGCCAAGCCCTGTTTTGTCTGTTTGTGTATTAGAAACTAGTCCCGTGCCATTTTATGTTCTACACGTGCTATTGCTCTGATTTTTGGACAAAGCCTAGCCCGTCCCATAAATTTTGAGTCCACCAAATATTAGCCCAAACGCACGGGTCCATCTGTTGCCTCTGCCAGTATTCTCCCCTGTTTTCTGCTGACCCCACTGTTCTAGGCAGATTGCAATTGTGTTCGCATTTGCTTTATCTTCCCCGACACCTCCTCCTACCCCGAATGTGTCAGTGAGGCTCTAGTTTTGACGCCCAAAGTAGGATTACATACAATGTCCTCTATGTGATGGCTTTTTGAATATTTCCATTCTTTAGGAAGGCCATCATTGACAATGTTACTTGGCTCTAATCCTAGAGAGCTTGGAGGACTTTCCGAAGGAATGACATCTAAAGAGTTTTTCTCATTGTCATCTAGACTCAAAGAATCCATCTCTCTCTCTAAATCATCACTAGTTTCTAAGTGATCTAAAGGAGGAGCGGACTCATCAAATGTAACATGCATAGATTCCTCAACAACTAAGGTCCTCTTGTTGAATACTCTATAAGCCTTGCTAGACAAAGAGTATCCAAGGAAGATTCAAAAATCCGTCTTTGAATCAAATTTTCCTAGGTTGTCCTTGGTGTTTAAAATATGACATTTGCATCCAAAGGGCCTAAAATACTTAACACTAGGAGTTTTACCCGACCATAGTTCATAGGGGGTGTTTTCTAATATTGGACGGATTGAAACTAGATTTATTGAATAGAATGCCGTAGCTACGGCTTCAGCCCAAAATTACTTGTGAAGAGAGTTTTCATTGAGCATTGTCCTAGCAAGCTCTTGAAGAGAACTATTCTTTCTCTCAGCAACTCATGAGAAATTATGATTGATTCCATACTTGAGACATAGAACCTAAAATTTCTCATTTTCAATTTCCCCTCCATGATCACTACGGATAGCTAAAATGGAGAGATCCTTTTCATTTTGAACTTTCTTTCTAAAGGAAGAGAAGGTCTCAAAAGACTCATCCTTAGATCTAAGAAAGTATACCCAAGTAAATCTTGAGTAATCATCAACAATTACAAAGGCATAATGCTTGCCACCTAGGCTAGCTACTTTAGAAGGGCAGAAAAGATCGAAGTGGAGAAGTTGGAGAGGCTTGGAGGTTTAAATAACCGATTTAGAGGCAAATAAGGATTTTGTTTGTTTCCCCATTTGACATGCATCACAAATCCTATCCTTCTCAAAGGAAATCTTTGGAAGGCCTCTAACTAAATTCTTCTTAGTAATATTAGCTAAGGTACTCATGCTAACATCGCCTAATCTCCTATGCCATGTCCAACTATCTAGAGAGGAAGTTGCACTAAAACATTTTTCATCAAAGCATGCAACATTATCCAAATCAATTTGTAAACATTATCGGTTCGATAGCCAATAAATAAAATTTTACCACTTGAGCTATCTTCTAATAAGCAGGAATTGGATTAAAAAAATACTCTATATCCCTTATCACAAAGTTGACTAATGCTCAATAAATTATTCTTTAAACCAACAACTAAGAGAGCACTTTCAATAATAGGGGAAGAAAGATTACCGATATTGCCAATACCTATAATCTTCCCCTTTTGATTTCCTCCAAAAGATACATTCCCTTTCTTTTGCTTGATGGAAGAAAATCTTGAAGGGTTTCCCGTCATATGCCTCGAACAACCGCTATCGCGGTAGCACAAATTTTTTTGCAAGGGAGACTTCCACCTACATGACAAATCAAACTAGTTTCTTAGGTACCCAAACCATTTTGGGTCCTAGAGAGTTAGCATTAGTTCCTTTGGGAACTCATTTCTCAACAATCTTTGTTTTTCTAACTTTAGAGTTCATAAGACAAGTAAAAGCTTGGTGTCCTATTTTATTGCATTTGTTGCAAGTACTAGGTTTCACAAAGAAGTTCTTATAATTCTTTTTCTAAGTGTGTGATTCATAACCTAGGCCAGCCTTTTTAAATGTCACCCTTTGACTTCCTAAAAGCATGTTCAAGTTCTTACTACCGTTAGTGAACTTGAGAACTATATCATTTAAGTCATGGTTCTTTTTCTTTAGAGTTTAGAACTATCATGCGTCTTAACTTGTGCAGCATGCTCCTTTTTTAATTCTTTATATTTAGATTTCAAGATGTTGAAATCATTAAATAAGTCATTGAAAGCATCAAAAAATTCATTATCCTCATAAAGATTTTCTAAATCAGTAAAGGAGTCAAGTACCTTGTCCTCCTTTGCCATGAAGCACATGTTAGCTATCTCCTCGTCTTTGGATGAGGAGCTTGATGAATCACTGTCATCCCAAGTCGTTTTCATGACTTTCTTCTTGTAAGCCTTGGGGTCCTTCTTGATTCTTGGACATTCAGACTTGTAGTGTTCCGATTTCCAGCACTCATAACACTTCACTTCTTTTTCTTCTTCCTTAGGATGTTTTTTCTTTTCTTGAGAACTCTTTTCCATTCATCCTTTTTCTTTGAAGGAACCTCTTGAATTTCCTTGTAATGAGGGCAACATCTTCATCATCCTCTTCACTTTCGTTTTTAGTTTTCTCTTGCTTACTAGATGAAGCCTTGAGAGCGATGTCCCTTTTCTTAGTTGGTTCCTTCTCCTTAATTGCTTCCTTTTCATTGGCTTTCATCATGATCTCATGAGTCATTAGAGATCGGATGAGTTCCTTTACTTTTAGAATCTTGAGGTTATTAGCCTCTTGGATGACGGTTACCTTTGGTTGCCATGCTTTAGGAAGAACTCGAAGAATTTTCCTAACACATTGTTCGTCTGTATGAACTTTACCAAGCACTTTTAAACCATTAGTAATGTTAGTAAATCTTGTAAACATGGAACTAACCAATTCATCACTTTGCATAGAAAACAATTCATATTCATGCACAAGTATACTTAATTTGTTTTCTTTTACTTGGTTAGTCCCTTCATGGGTTACCTCGCGCAATCGCCAAATTTCTCGAGCATTGTCACAACCTTGTACTCTATTGAATTCATCAATGTTTAAGGCACAGTAAAAAGTGTTCATTGCTTTGGCTTTTAGACTTAATTTCCTTAAGTCATTATCATCAAAATCAGTACTCGGTTTGGGTATATTAATGCCATTCTAAGTTTTGATTGGCATTTATGGACCATTTTCAATTATATTCCACATGCTATAGTTCATAGCTTGGACAAAGATTCTCATTCTAGTTTTCCAATATATATAGTTATTTCCATCAAATAGTGGGGGTCTAGTAATATATTGACCCTCTGTGTGTGAGTTGTTCAAATTAAAAGTCATAGTTCAATTTACCAAAAAACAGCAGTAGATATAGGTTAATCAACTTAAATACCTGCTCTGATACCAATTGTAGGATCGAGATTAACCTAAGNAAAACCTATTGTAGGATCGTTTTAACCTAAGTGAGGGGGGGGGGGGTGAATTAGGTTAACTAAACATTTTTTATTACTAAGTCAAGTCCGTGCGAATTGTTTAGTTATTTCTAAACTCTAGTGCGGAATACTTAAACAAATAAATATGAGTTTAGGGTAAGAGATTGATGCCGGATTGTTAACGCGGTTCGGCCAACTTTGCCTACGTCCGCGCTTCAAGGTACCTCCTTGAAGATTTTTCCCGCTCAAACCTTGAGCTTCACTCTGATTAACTTACGGGTGTCAGCCAAACCTTTTGACTCTTTTCTTGAAGGAGCATCACCCCTTTTACAATAACCGTTCAAAGAACGAGTTACAATTTGTACGGTTTTTAATAAACCGACTCACTCAAGCTCAAGAAAGATATACAAGTTTAAGTACAAGGATTTGAGAGAGTAAAAGTTTGAGAAATAAATTTGGCAGCAATTCAGCGTAGTTTTCTATCGGTAAAATCATTAGTCATAAATGAGGTTGCTTCATCTATTTATAGATTGTTGCAAAATTGTCCAGTTGGGATGACACAAGTCCTTCTGGGGTCGACACAAAGCCCTAGGTGGTAGAAACATCAAAATATATCCGTTGTGAGTTTTCTGTCCGTTGGTGCTGATCGGCCAAATTGGGTCGACACAAAGTTGTTGAGTCGACACAAAATCTTCTCTGACAAATGTTGGGGTCGACACAATGTTTGTGCGGTCGACAAAAATTCTAAAGGATTCGTCTCTAGAAAATCCTAGGGTTGACACAAGTAATATGCGGTCGACAAAAAAATTAGTTGGCTCTAGCTTTAGAGTCCACACGTAAAATGCAGGATGGGTCGACACACAGATTTGGTGTTCTATTTGGGGTCGACATAGACAGTTTGAATGGGTCGACACATTAGCATGATTTACTGCCTTTCTGGGTCGACACAAGGTTTATTGGAGGGGACACATTTGCAAAGACTCGCCTTTGTTTTGAATAGGGGTCGACACAAATTCTAGGGGTCGACACAATCAGTGAAGGCTGAGCTTTTGGATTTTCCTAAGGGTCGACACAAATGCTTCTGGGTCAACACAAAATATGTAAAGCCGAGTTTCTCGATTTTCTTATGGGTCGACGCAAACTCTATGGGTCGACACAAACTATGATAGACTCAGCTTCTGTTTAGACAAAAGGGTCGACACAATTATATATGGGTCGACACAAACTGCATATATCTATGAAAATTCTGCAGCACTTAAACAAAATGTTAGATTTAATTGTACCCTTCAAAGTGGGTATTTCTCATGAATAGATAAGTCTAATATAAGCATA
>QAOC01043398.1:0-17591 GCA_003255005.1 Begonia fuchsioides | reverse complement strand
GTCTTGTGCTCGAGTTGGATGATGAAAAATTATCATGTAAAGTTCCTGAGGGGGATGGATCCATAGAAATTAATATGCAAGAATTGAACAAGAATTGAACTCTAAGAGATCTAATTTCTTGTTGTTCCTCAGTAGCTCAGTGGTTGAGCTGTTGGCTGTTAACCGACTGGTCGTCCTAAAACCCAAATAAAAAACCTGAAACCAAAGACTCAAAAATTGAACCCTCAAACTCGAAACCAAAGACTCAAAAATTGAATCCTCAAACCCGAAACCTAAAACCCAAAATCCGAACCTTGAACCTACAACCAGAACCCGAAACAAAACCCAAAACCTCAAACCCAAACCTCGAAACCCAACACTAGAAACCTAAAACCCAAAAACCGAACCTCAAAACTCAAAAACCTGAAACACAATACCGGAAACTTGAACCTTGACACCCGAAACACGAACCAAACACTTGAAATCCAAACCAAGAAACCCAAAACCTAAACCTTAAAACACGAAATCTGAATTCAAACCTCAAAACGAAAAACCCGAGCTCTGAACCCAAATCCCAAACCTTAAACCTTAAAATCCAAAAATAGAAAACCGAAGCTCAAAACCCGAAACCTAAAACACGAAACCTGAAACGCAAAACCCAAAATTTAATACTTGAAACCCGAACCCCAAAAGGCAGAACTCGAAATTTGAATGTTGAACCCCAAAACAAAAATTTCAAACCCCGAACCTTGAACCTTGAACCCCGAAACACGAAAACAAAAACTCAAAAGTTATAAAAAAAAACTCGAATTTCGAAACTAAAAAAAAAAACCCTAAACTTGAAACCCAAAACATGAAACCTAAACCCCTAGAACCAAAACACGAAACCTGAAAAAAAAAACGTGAAACAAACAATGAACCGCGAACCCTAAACCCAAAATCCTAAACTTGAAACTTGAAACCCAAATCCCGAACCCTGAAACTTGAAACCCAAATCCCGAACCCTAAGACCTAAACTGGAAACCCAAAATGCAAACAAGATACCTAAAATCTAAGACACGGAACCCAAAACACGAAACTTGAAACCCAAAACCTGAAACTTAAAACACGAAACCTAAAACCCGAAACTCGAACCCCAAAACCTAAAACCCAAGACTCGAAACTTGAAACTAAAAACACAAAAACTAAACTCCAAAAGCAAAACCCGAAACCCAAACTCCGAAACTTGAAACCTAAAACCCGAATCCAAAAACATGAAACCAGAGACTCAAAAATGGAACCCTCAAACCCGAAACCTGAAACCCAAACATTTTGGGTTACAAATTTTTCGTTTTGGGTTTTGGAAATCGGGAATTCATTGCTCGGGTTTTTGGTTTCTTATTATTTATTTTGGATTTTGGGTTTCGAGTTTCGGGTTTTGGGTTTCGAGTTTCGAGTTCTGAGTTTTGGGTTTCTAGTTTCGGGTTTCGGGTTTCAAGTTTCTAGTTGAGGGTTTCATGTTTCAAGTTTCTAGTTTCAGGTATTGGGTTTCGGGTTTCATGTTTACGGTTTTATGTTTCGGGTTTTATGTTTCAGGTTTTGGTTTTGGGGTTTTGGTTTTGGGGTTTCGGGTTTTGGTTTTGAGTTTTGGGTTTCGGGTTTTGATTTTGGGTTTCATGTTTTGTGTTCTCGAAACCTAAACTTATACCCAAAACATAAAACCCAAGACTCGAAACTTGAACCCCAAAACACAAAAAACGAACACTAAAAGCTGAAACTCAAAACCTAAAACCCAAAACTCAAAACAAAACCTCAAAACCCAAAACGCCACACGAAACCTTAAACACAAAAACCAAAACATGAATCCTAAAACCAAAAACCTGAAACCCTAAAAACCGAACCTCAAAACTCAAAAACTGAAACACAATACCGGAAACTCGAACCTTGACACCCAAAACGCGAACCAAACACTTGAAACCCAAACAAAGAAACCAACCTAAACCTTAAAACACGAAGTCTGAATTCAAACCTCAAAACCCAAAACCCGAGCTCTGATCCCAAATCCTGAACCTTAAACCCCAAAACCCAAATATAAAAAATCGGAAACCTAAAACTTGAAACCCAAAACATGAAACCTAAACCCCTGAAACCAAAACACGAAACCTGAAAAAAAAAATGTGAAACAGACCATGAACCCCGAACCCTAAACCCAAAATCCTAATGTAAAACTTGAAACCAGAAACCGGAACCCTAAGTCCTAAACTGGAAACCAAAAATGCAAACAGGATACCTAAAATCTAAGACACGGAACACAAAACACGAAACTTGAAACCCAAAACCTGAAACTTAAAACTCGAAACCCAAAACTCGAAACCTAAAACCCAAAAACTAAAACCCGAAAGTCGAACCCCTAAACCTAAAACCCAAGACTCGAAACTTGAAACTAAACTCCAAAAGCCGAAACCCAAAACCTAAACTCCAAAACCTGAAACCTAAGACCCGAATCCAAAAACCTAAAATTAGAGACTCAAAAATTGAACCCTCAAACCCGAAACCAGAAACCCAAAATCCAAACCTTGAACCTACAACCCGAAACGAAACCTTAAATTTGAAACCCAAACCTCAAAACCCAACACATGAAACCTGAACCCCGAAACCTTAAACAAGAAACCCAAAATGTAAAACTCGAACCATGAAACTCAAAACTCGAAACCTAACACTTAAAAGCCAAATCCCAAAACCCAAAATCTAAAACCGAAGCACAAAATTCGTAACCCCCGAAAGTTAAACCCAAAACTTGAAACTCCAACATCGAAACCCTAAACCAGAACCTTGAACCTGAAACCAAAAATTTGAAACCCGAAACCTGAACCCCAAATCCTGAAAACCAAAACTCGAAACCCGAATTTAAACCTCGAACCCTGAACTCGAAAAATGAACTTTAAACCCTAAGACCCAAAACTTAAACCCCAAACCCTAAACTAGAATCCCAAAACCTTAAACTCAAAACCTCAAATCCGAACCCTAAACTTGAAACATGAACTTTGAACTGCGAGAAAACCCTAAACCTAACACCCGAAACCTGAAACCTGAAACCCAAAACTCGAAACCTGAACCCAAATTCAAACCTCGAAACGAAAAACCCAAAAGAAAACCTTAAACCCTGAAACCCAAAAACCCAAACCTAAACCCTCTAACGAAAAAATTGAAACCCAAAACTCAAACTCCGAAACACGTAAAATGAACCCTAAATTCGAAATTTGAAACATGAGACACAAAACCCAAACCCTAAAACCCAAAACCCAAACTCCAAAACCTAATACCCATAACCCAAAACCTGAAACCCATTATCAAAAACTTAAAATAAAAACTGGAAACCCGAAACCCAAACCCGAAACATAAAACCAGAAACACAAAACCCGAAACCTAAAACCCAAACCAAGAAACTCGAAACAAAAATCCCAAAATGCGAAACCCAAATCCTAAACCTAAAACATGAAACCCAAAACTTAAAACTCGAAACTCAAATCCTGAAACCCGAACATTGAAAACTTAAACCCGTAACCCGAACCACAAACCAAAAATCCAACACCCAAAACTCGAACCTCGATACCCCAAACTCAAACATAAAACCCAAAATTCGAATCTTGAAACCCAAAACACAAAACTCAAAAAACCCAAACTTTAAAAATAGAAATCTTAAAACCAAAACTGAAAAATGATAACCAAAACCAAAAACGTGTAAGCAAAAACTTAAAACTTGAAATCTGAAACACGAAACCAAAAACCAAATACTCACAAAAACAAAATTCTAAACCTGAAACACAAAATCCAAAACCCAACACCAAAAACAACATGAAACACGAAATCCAAAACCCAAAACAAGAACCCCAAAACTAGAAACACAAAACCCAAAACCTTAATCCCGAATGCAAAACTCCAAAACCCGAGCCCCAAAAGAAGAAACCTAAAGTTCAAAACCCAAAACCCAAATCCAAAAATATGAAAACAAAAACCCAAAACACTAAACCAAAACCTAAAATGACAAAGCCGAAACTCAAAACTCAAAACGTGAAACCTGAAACAAAAAACCCAAACCCCAAATCCCAAAATATGAAAACAAAAACCCAAAACACTAAACCAAAACTTAAAATGACAAAGCCGAAACTCAAAACTCAAAATATGAAACCTGAAAGAAAAAACCCAAACCCAAAAACCCAAACAAAAAACCTATAACATGAACCCCAAAACTGGAAACCCAAACCCTTAGACCAAAAACCCAAAATTTGAAACCTGAAGTCCAAAATTCAAAAATGTCAAACCCCAAAACCCAAAACCTAACCCTGAACTTGAAACCCAAAAGCCAAAAGCCAAAAGCCAAAAGCCAAAAACCAAAAGCAATTACTTGAACACAAAAAACCCTAAACCCAAAAAACTAATCTGAAACCTGAAACCAAATCCAAAATACAAAACCCAAAACCTAAAAGTCAAACCCGCAAACCAAAAACCCAAACCTTGAACCATAAACCAAAAACTCAAAACCTGAAACTAAAAAGCCGAAGCACAAAACCTAAAAACATTAATCCAAACTCGAAAATCGAAACTCATAACCTTAACAACGAAACCTCAACCTAAAATTCAAAAACCCAAAATCCAAAACCTTGCAATTGATCAAATAGATCATCAATCCTAGGCAACAAATACTTATTCTTTACTGTTAACTTGTTCAATTCACAGTAATCAATGCACATTCGTAGAGTTCCATGCTTCTTTTTCACAAACAATACTGGAGCTCCCCAGGGAGAGAGGGCGTATAAAACACTTGCTTACCAATTCTTCCAACTGTACCTTCAACTCCTTCATTTCGGCTGGAGCCATACGGTATGGATTTTATGATATCAGTGTTGCTCAAGGATACACATCAACTACAAATTCAATTTCACGATCAGAAGGTAGTCCAGGTAAATCATCTAAGAATACTTCCAAAAATTCCTGAACAACTACAATATCTTGCAATTTGATATCCCCTTTCTTTTTAAAATCCACAACACTAACAAGAAATCCCACATAACCACTATTCAACAATCGATGCGCCTTTAAAGCCGATATAACAGAAAACTTCTTCTTATCTTTTGCCGCTTGCAATGAATATGCTTCGTCAATATGAGTTTGAAAACTTACCAATCTTGTTCTACATATGGTTGCAAAATGTCAAAACAACCAGTTCATTCCCAATATAACATCATACCCATTCATCTCCATTAAGATAAAATAAGCGCTTAATTTATGATCGCCAATTTGAACTTCACAATCTAACAAAACTCTATCTAAGTGTAACCGATCATCTGACGGTAACATCACATCAAAAATCTGCTCTGCCACCTTAGGTACTCGATTAAGTTTCTTAGAAAACACTATAGACATAAATGAATGTAACGACCCGATTCCCAAACCATCGCTTACTGCTTTTCTTACTCACTTTCTTACTTTACTGACGACCCGAGAACCGGTCCGTTACTGGATTCTTACTTACTTACTTACATTACTTTCTTACATTGGGGGAAAACTTGTTACTTTAATTTCTAAAAACTATCTTTAGTTTATAAAACAGTTTACAAGGAAAACCGTCGAATAATAAAAAAAAGACATACATTTGAATTCCACCTTTTAAGTAAAATACATAAGCATTTAATAATTTAAATCTGCAGCGGAAGAAAATAGTTCAACGTAAGATACATTCATTTTCAAAACCCTTGTAATCCATCACTCCAAAATAAGTATATACATTTTAATTACATCATCAAAACATTCAAAACATTTTATATTATGCCTGTGTGTGTGTCATGCGTCACTCCTCGTCGATCATCACTCAATAAACTGTATCATTTGGACACTCCTCAGCTCTAACTCCTTGATCAATCACTTGCACCCTTTCCTCCATTACATTCCCTACATTGCAAATCCTAAACTATGAGCCTAAAGCTCAGTAAGTAGCATGACTATAACTATGCAATTCATGAGTATGCTATGTTGTTGATAAAACAATGCACAATTTCATTCACGTTTCTTAGGTTTCGTATCTTCTTTATCTTTGGAAATATTACAGGATCTCAAGAACACTGCCCTCCACCTACTTCAACTTCTATTGGGCCCACTTACTTACTACTTGGAGTGTTCAAGCCTGTAATAACCATTTACTTTACTGTTCTGATATTCAAGTTCTTAATTCATCGGAGACGAAACATAATCAGCGTCCCATACCACCAATTATATCTCATTTACCTCCAACTTTGTTGTAAAACAATGCATGAAATCATTTCGTTGTCATTTCGTAAAACTATGATGCATGACTATGTGACTATGAAACATTACTCAATCACATCAAACATAATATAAAATAACACACAACACACAACAAACATACATCATAATCTTTGCAATGCAGTCCCACTTAAGGGCCAAACAATCTGAATACTAACTTACCTTAGCAACTATCTTGAATCAATCCACTTGAGCCCCTTTTAATCCAATTGAGGACCTAAACATATAGATCATTCAAGTTTCAGAATTCAGGTAACATGACCTATTTTATTGCGTAAAGTCATAACTTTTTATCCCAACTTCAAACAACTATAACTTCCTCGATAATGATTCATTTGTGATGCTTAAAGTGTCAAATTGTTCCTTAAAGAGTCTACTGTAACTTCTTAGAAGACACTAAATTCAGAAAATGAGAGTATGCATTGCTTTAAATCCAGAACCGGTCGACCGCTTAAATCAAGGTGTCGACCACTTTTCATAAATAGAGAGCATGCATTCTGGAAATCGAGAACTTGTCGACCGCAGTCCTTTCCCAGTTTCTATCTACTAACTTACAACATCCATGACTTTGTCTATAAAGCTCCAAATGGAGTGATTCAAACGGCTATAGATCACTCTAAGAGTCTACTTTAACTCTTATAAAGGAAAAAAACTCCAATTAGTACCACATATCGACCGAATCTCCAAAACCCTAACTTTGAACGTAATCAATTGATTTCACATTTCTTGGCATGAAATGATTCGTTTTTATCCACCAAATCCAAACAATACCATTATTTTATCATCACTAGACCTAAGAGAACATTAAAGGATAGAAAAATACCTTGAACTTCAGTCTCCACGAAAGCCTTAGAGTTTTCCACTTCACCTCTCTTGAGATAACTCACTTTCTCACTCTTTTCTCTCACAAAGCCTCTTTTCTTTCTGAATCTCACTCTCCCTTGTCAAGACATGAGAACTCAGAGAGAAATAGGGAGAAGAAATCATGCTGGAAGGGAAGAATGGCAGACCATACCTTTTTATGTCCTTAATTAAACAAAATCAACCTTTCCATTACATCCACCAATCAGATTCCTCCAAGTTTTGGCTGACTTTTCAACTTAAATCGGGGAAGGTGTCGACCGCTCGTCCTTGGCGGTCGACTGCTTAACCATTATTTCCTTCATCACCTTCAAACTACTAATTCACCAATATCCAAACTACCTTAACACTCTAATATTTAAGCAACATTCATAAAAATAATCTTAAACGCTTTCATCTTAAAGTCACAAATTCTTAAAATAAATGAGGGTTGTAACAATGAATGTGTGGCTCCTGAGGCTAGCATTGAGAAAGCACAAACACCCTCAATAATAAGTGTACCTGCCACCATGGATGGTTGATCTGTCTCGTCTGCCTCTATCATCGCGAATACTCTAGGTGCAATCATTTTTGGATCAACACTTGATGAAGGCGCCTTTGAACAATCTCTACCCATTTGTCCGATCTCTTTACATCGAAAACATCGACCTGATTTTCCCATACACTCCCTGTCATGCTTCCGATTGCATTTAGGGCACTCAACTATAGGTGTCAGACTCTTGATCTACTTCCCTTTGCCTTGATAGGCTTGGTTATCACTCGACCTCTTTATTCCTTGATTTTGTTGCCATGGTTTGCTCGATTGTGGTAGAATCTCTCTGAAAAACTTCCTTGGTTGTGGTGGTAAAGGTTGTTGCTTTATCATCTTTAATTCTGCATCCTCTACCTCAAGTGCCTTCGATATCACTTTTGAATAAAGAACATCCTCCGTTCATGAAATTTTGACTCCTTGGTAAATTTCTAGTTTAAAGCCTTGGACAAACTGATTAACCTTATACTCGTTATTCGCCACCAAATATGGAGCAAATAGTGAAAAAGCTTCAAACATCCGAATATATTCAGCTACAGATGCCAGTTGCTTCAGCTTAACAAACTCCATCATTTTTTTGTTGCGTACTGCGGAATTGAAATACTTCCTGTAGAAAATTCCTTTAAATCGGTCCCATGACATATTTTTAATGTCGGTGGAAACTTCCACTGTGTCACACCAGTACCTTGCATCTTTGATTAACATAAATGTTGCATAATCGACCCGCTCTTCATCTTCAATTTTTGCATATCGGAAAATATCCTCCAATGTGCGATCCACTCTTCCACCGACAAAGGATCGGTTGACTTACCATCAAATTGAGGTGGATTCAGCTTTCGAAATCTCTCACTACTAAGCTCTCCAACATTATGATTTTGTCTATTTTCGTGTTCCACACGGCTCATCATCCTTTCTAATTGTTGAAACTAACGATTAACAAATGCCGATAATTGATGTATAGCAGCTTCATTACTGCTTTTCCCTTGCTGAATATTTCTCTTTCCACACACCATGATCCTTTAATCACAATACCCTTCATCAGTACCACAATAAAATATTTATTTTATTATCGTACAATTTAGATAACAAACGCATATTCAAATGAATACAAGTTATTGAGCNAAACATTCTAGATTTCATTAGGTATTTTCTTTCGAGTCTCTTAATATCTTTGAAATATTACAGGATCTCAAGAATACTGCCCATCACCTAACTTCATCCTCTACTTACTAGGGCCCACTTACATTACTTCTTGGCAAGTGCTCAGGCCTACGATAATCACTTACTTATGTTCTGACTGTTTCTCATATTTATCATCAAAAGTACGTAAGCATAAGTATATTGGCGTCCCATACGACAACTTACACTCTGTTCTCCCTTGACAATGTTGTATTTTTAAAATCGTGCATGAAAACATTTTTATACATTTTTCAAAATAATCATAATGCATGTAATTGTGACCATGAACATGATAATCACGTTCTAATGCAAACAAAGTACACAAACAATCCTCAAATAAATTGAGGTCGATGCATTGTGCATTACGCCTCAAACAGTCTACTATTATGCATGAATCATAAAAATAAACTCTCTTTGCAATGTAGTTCCACTTAAGGGCCATTCATTCTTAATACTAATTTACCATAGGTTCTTTGCTTCAATGAACTGAATTGATCAACCACCTTTCTCCAATTCACAACCCTAATAAAGAATTACCAAATTAGATTTTAGATATTCTGCCCTGATTTTACAGCCTAGTGTAAAGACCATAACTCACACGATACTAATCTAATGGACTAAAATTATGTGTCATAATCTCTGTTTAGTTGTCAATTGCATTTCATTAGAAGACACAAAAATATATTGATCTCCGGAACATCATGCAAAATGCAGAACTACAAAACTGCTCCAAACATTCCAGAATTTAAATCTTTATCTTTACAGCCAGTTGCAAATTTCATAAATTCTTATCTACATATCCCATTACAGTACTTAAAGAGGATATCTCTTTATTACGATGTCTGTTACATTTTTTCAGCAGACATAAACTCTAATAAACAAACATAACATTCCCAAAACAATGCAACTATAAAACTGGGAAGAAGAACATTTTCCAATTTTAGTAAATCGAACGGTATTATCTTATTTTACTTGTCTAATACAACTTTGTAGAAGGCAAAAAACTCATAAAACCACCACAACAATTTGGAATTTCCAAAACCCTAGAACCTGTGCAGATTCTCGTTTTTATCCAAATAACTTTGCATAATATTCAAAACAATACACAATTCCAAATCTTATTCTGCCCGAATTGAAATTACATCTTCTAGGGCTAAAGTAAATACCTTAGGATGTGTAGCGTTTTGGTAGAACCCTTTTCCTTGCTGGGTTTTTCTCTTCTTCTTTACCGATTACTAGAGATAGTGCACAAAACACTCATTTGTGTTGCACAAGTGCTGCAAATTCTTCCAATTCACACCTTGAGCTCTTTGAATGGGAGAAAACCAATGAGAAGAAGACTGTTTCGTGGTCTCCTTATCAGGTAAAGCTCTCTTTCATAATAAACAAAAGAGAGAGAAAGAAGTTGGTGGTGTGAAGCTTAAAAAGCATGAGGTGTCAAGCATGACGTGTCATTTTCTATTAATTCTTAATTTATGTAAATTTTATCTTATTTCTCCAATTAAACTTCGATATTTCATAAGAAAATCCAAATCACCTTTCATAAATTCAAATCGATTAGCGGTTTTCCATAACTTTCAAACAACACTCGTTAACATAGTGCATCACATTAAACAAACTTTACACCTAATTATCCTATAAACCTATACATAAGATGAGGGTTGTTACATAAGCCCTAAGTCTTAAGCAATAAGCCCTAAGCACTAAGCCATATGCCCTAAGTCTTAAGCAGTAAGCCCCAAGACCAAAGTTCAAAGCCATAACCCCTATGCCAAAAGGTCTAAGCCCTAAGCCATAAACCCTGCAACCTAAGCCTTAATTACTATGTCCTAAAGCCCTAACCATAATCCGTAAGATTCAAGCCCAAAGCCCTAAGACTTAAGCACTAAGCGCTAACACTTTAGTCAAACCCCTAAGCTTTACGGGCAAAGCCCTAATTCGTGAGTCCTAAGCCCAAAGCACAAAACCCTAAACCCTAAGTGCAAATCTATAAGGCGAAAGTCCTAAGTCGTAAGCCTTAAGAAAAAGCCTTTAGTCCTAAGCCAAAAGCCTAAAACTAAAAGCCTAAAGCCCTGAGTCTTAAGCCTTAAGCCATAATAACTCAGCCTATATGCTTTGGGCCTTTCCCATAACATTGAACCTAATCCCCAAACCTAAAGCTAAAGCCCTAAGCCTTAATCCCTAGCTCTTGAGCCCAAACCTCTGAGCCGGAACCTTGATCTCAAACACCTAATTACTAAGGCCAAAGCCCTTAGACCTAAGCCAAAAGACCAAAGTCCATATCAATAAGCCCAAAGCCCTAAATCCTAAGCCTTAACCTCAAACAAAAAGCCCTAAGCTTAAAGCCTAAAAGCCTAATCCCAAAAATATAATCCCAAGTCCTAAATCCTAATCATTAATCCCATAGCATAAGCACAAAGCCCTAAACTCAAATTTCAATGCCTTAAGGCAAAAGCTTTTCTCCCTTAGCCATAATACCTAGGCACAAAGCCCTAACTCCAAAGCCCTAACATTCAAGCTCTAATTTCGAAACCCTATGCCCAATGCCCTAATTTTTTTTCTGTAAGCCCGAAGCCCTAAGCTTAAAGCCTCAAGCCCTAAGCCCTAAGCCCTAAGCCCAAACCCTAAGACTAAAGCCTAAAGCCTAAAGCCCTAAGCCCTAAGCCTAAAGCCTAAATCCCTAAGCCCTAAGCCCAAAGCCTAAAGCCAAAAGCCCTAAGCCCTAAGCCCTAAGGCCTAATTTGTTAAGCCCTAAGCCCTAAGTCGTAAGCCCAAAGCCCAAAGACCTAAACCCTAAGCCATAAGCCCTAAGGAGTAAGCCTTAACATTCAAGCTCTAATTTCGAAACCCTATGCCCAGTGCCCAAATTTTTTATCTGTAAGCCCTAAGCCCTAAGCCTAAAGCCCTAAGCCCAAAGCCCTAAGCCCAAAGCCCTAAGCCTGAAGCCTGAAGCCTTGACCCCTAAGCCCTAAGCCCTAAGCCCTAAGCCCTAAGCCCAAAGCCCTAAGCCTAAAGCCTTAAGCCCTAAGCCCAAAGCCCTAAGCCCTAAGCCCAAAGCCCAAAGCCCAAAGCCCAAAGCCCTAAGCCCTAAGTCGTATGATGTAAGCTCTAAGCCCTAAGCCCCAAGTCATAAGACCTAAGCCCTAAGTCCTAAGCCCTAAGCCCTAAGTCCTAAGCCCTATGCCCTAAGTCCTAAGCCCTCCATAAGTCGTAATCCATAAGCCCTAAGTCGTAAGGCCTAAGTCGTAAGCCCTAAAACGTAAGCCCTAAGGCGTAAGCCCATAGCCCTAACCTCTAAGCTCTAAGCCCTAAGCGCAAAGAAAAAATCACAAACCCCTAAATCCTAAGCCCTAAACCTTGAGTTTAATCACAAAGATGTAAGCATGAAGCTTTAACCTCAAGTCTTAAGCCCTAGGCTTTAAGCCTTAAGGCGTAAGCCTAAACCCTTATGCCCTAAGCCTTCACCAAAAGCTCAGTGCCCAAAGCCTTAAGTGCTAAGCACAAAGTTTAAAGATCTAAGCCCAAAGCATATAGCAAAAAGCCTTAAGCCCTAAGCCCTAATTCATAACTTCGAAGCTCAAAGACTTGACCCTAAAGCCCAAGGCTTCAATCTATAGACCCTAACATCCAAGCACAAAGCCAAAAGCTCAAGCTCCAATCCCTATCCCTAAGAATTAGGCCCTGATACATAGGCCCTTAGCCTCTTCCAAAAACCATAATCAATAGCCCAAAAGCTCTAAGCCTCAATCCCTAAGCCTTAAGTCAAAGCTCTGATCCTGAAAGTCCTAAGTTTAAAGCTCTAAGCCTTAATCCATAATCCCAAACACCTAAATCATATGCCCTCAATTCCTAAGCCATGCACCTAAGCCCTAAGCCAAAAGCTCTAAGATCAAAGTTCAATGTCCTAAGCCCTCTACACAAAATCCTAAACACTAAGCCCGAAACCCTAAGTCCTAAGCACCTAAGTCCTAAGCCTTATCCCTTATGCCCTAAGCCCTAAGCCCTAAGCCTATAGACAAAGTCCTAAACCCCAAGCTTTGAGCTTAAGCTCCAAGCCCTAACCCCTAACACCAAAGCCCAAAGCCCTAAGCTTTTAGCCCTAATACCCAAGCCACAACCTTATTCCCTAATCTCTAAGCCCAAAGCCATAAGCCCAAATCATAAATCCTAAGTCCTTAATCATGATGTTTAATGTTTTGAAGCCCTAAAACCTAAACCCAAAGCCATAAGATAATCCCTAATGCGTAAGCTGAAATCTCTATGCCCAAAGACCTAAACCCAAAGCCCAAAACCTGAATCTTGAATCCCTAAGCACTAAGACTTAAACCCAAATCTAAAGTTTTGGTTCTCAAGTTTTGTCTTTGGGTTTTAATTTTAAAGTTTTGACTTTTGACCTGTGTGTTTCGAGTTTTGGGTAGGCGTTCAGGGTTTGAGCTTTGGTTTGAGGGATCGAGTTTTAGGTTTTGGGTTTTCAGTTTTGGGATTTGGGTTTCAGGTTTAAGGTCAGTTTTTTGTATCATATATTTAGGTGTTTGGGTTTTGGGTTTTCTATTTCAGGTTGGTCTCGGCTTCAAAGTTTATGTTTTAGTTTTTGGCTTTGATGTTCCGATTTCTGGTTTTATGGTTTAAGTTTTAGGTTTTGGGTTTTGGGTTATGGAATTTGGGTTTTCGATTATGGATTAGGGTTTCAGATTTAAGGTTTCAGGTTACTTGTTTATTTTATGGGTTCTAGTTTTAGGTCTCGGGGTTAAAAGTTTAGGTTTTGGGTTTCAGGTTTACAGTTCATGTTTGGGTTCGAGGTTTTAATTTGGGTTTTGGGTTTTTTGTTATGGGTTTCGAGTTTCAAGTTTTGGGTTTTGTGGTTCAAGTTTTGAGTTTTGTGGTTCAGTTTTTGTGTTTTAATACTTAGGTTTTCATATTCGGTTTTAAAGTTTAGGGTTTGGGTTTTAGGTTTTAAAGTTCAAGTTTGGGAATTTTTTTGGGTTCAGGATATAGTTTTTAGTTTTTGGGCTTCAGGTTTTAAGTTTTGGGTTTCAAGTTTTAGTTTCGTGTTACAAGTTTAAGGTTTTTGGTTTCGGATTTTGAGTATCGTGTTTTGAGTTTTGGGTTTAGGGTCAGAGTTTAGGTTTTTGGTTTCAAGGTTCGAGTTTCATGTTTTTGTTTGTAGGTTTCATGTTTTTGGTTTAGGGTTTATGGTTCCAATTTTACGTCTCGGGTTTTGGGTTCGAGATTCTTGTTTTGGGTTTGAAGTTCGATTTCTGTTTTTGGGTTTTAGGTTTGAAGTTTTTTTTATCAGGTTCTGGGTTTCAAGTTTTGCATTTCGGGTTTGGGGTTGGGGTTTTGGGTAGCGAGGTTTGAGTTTCGAGTGTTGGTTTTTTTGTTCTGTGGTTCAAGTTACAAGTTTAAGTTTTCAAGGTTTAGGTTTCATGTTTTGGGTTTCGAGTTTTAAGTTTTGGGTTTCACGTTTTGGTTTTGTGTTTTGCGTTTTGGAATGTTGGTTTCTGGTTTTTGGGTTTGAATTTTAGGTTTTGGGTTTTGGGTTTAAGGGCTTGGGTTCTGGGTCTCAAGTTTTGGGTTTCAAATTAAGGGGTTGTTTTATGGGTTTCAGAGTTTGAGTTTTGAGTTTTGGGTTTTAGCTTTTTCGTTACAGGGTCAGCTTTGGTTTTGGTTTCCAGGTTTAAGGTTTGCATTTTTGTTTCATGGTTTCAGTTTTTGGTTTCGAGGTTTAAATTTGGGTTCAGGTTTTGGGTTTTGGGTTTTAGGGTTTAGGTTTCAGGTTTTGGGTGTTGGGTTTAGGGTTTGGGGATTAAGTTTTGGTTCTTAGTGTTTAAAGTTCATTTTTTGGTTTTAAGTTTAGGGTTCGGGTTTGGCGTTTCGAGTATAAGGTTTCTGGATTCTTTTTTAGGGTATGGGAATCAAGTTTTGGGTCTCAAGGTTTAAAGTCTGTTTTTCGAGTTTAGGGTTAAAGGCTCAAGTTTTGGGGTTTAGGTTTTGGTGTTCAGGTTTGGTTTTCAAATTTCTAGTTTAAGGTTAAAGGTTTGGGTTTTAGGTTTCGATGTTCTAGTTTCAGGTTTTGGGTTTTGGGTTTTTTTGGTCAGGTTATCGGTTTCGATTTTGAACTTCGGTTTTTGGGTTTGGTTTAAAGTTTTAAATTTCTAGTTTTCGGTTTAAAGTTTTCAGGTTTTTGAATTCAAATTTTTGGTTTTAAAGTTTAGGTTTTAGGTTTTGGGTTTGGGTTTCCAGTGTTTGGTTTCAAGTTTTGGGAGTCGGGTTTGAGTTTCCAGTTTTGGGATTTAGGTTTTGGGTTTTGGGGTTTGTGTTTTGAGTTTCGTGTTTCATGTTTCGATTTTGGGGTTTGGGTTTCAGGTTTTTTGTTTCATGTTTCGGTTTTTGTGTTTAAGGTTTCAGGTCACATTTTTGGTTTCGAGTTTTGGCTTTTGGGGTTCCGTTTTTATGTTTTGGGGTTCAAGTTTTGAGTCTTGGGTTTTAGGTTTTAGGGTTCGAGTTTCGAGTTTTAGTTTTCGGGTTTAAAGTTTCAAGTTTTGGGTTTTAAGTTTCAAGTTTCAAGTTCTGGGTTTCAAGTTTTCAGTTTCAAGTTTCGTGTTTTAGATTTTAGGTATCTAGTTTTAGGTTTTGGGTTTCCGGTTTAGGGCTTGGCTTTTGAGTGTCGGGTCTCTAGGTTCAAAGTTCATTTTTCTAGTTTTGGGTTAAGGGTTTGTTTTATGGGTTTCAGATTTAAGTTTTCTGGTTTTGGGTGTTAGGTCTCAAGGTTTTAGTTTCGGGTTTTGAGGTTTGGGTTTTAGGTTTTTGGTTTCCGGTTCTAGGGTTCGAGTTTTGTGTTTTTGGTCTCAGGTTTTGAGTTTTGGGTTTTAGGATGCGGTTTTTTTCTTTTGAATTATTGGTTTCTCATGTTAGGTTTTGGATTTCAGGTATCAGGTTTTAGGTTTCGGGGTTTGAGTTTTGGGTTTGGGTTTCATTTTTTGGGTTTCGGATTTTGGGTTTTCGGTTTCATTTTTTGGGTTTTTGGTTTCGTGTTTCGTGGTTGATTTTGAGTTTTGAGTTTCAGGATTTGGGATTCAGGTTTCAGTTTTTAGGGTTTGGATTTTTAATTTCAGGTTTCGAGTTTCATGTTTTAATTTTTGGTTTCGGGTTTCAAGTTTTTTGGTTATGTTTTCAGGTATTGGTTAGTGTTTCGGGTTCTGAGTTTTGAGATTCAGGTTTTGGGTTTCATGTTTCAAGTATACGATTTTAGGTTTTGAGTATAAGGTTTTGGGTTTCGGGTTTTTGTTTTCAAGTTTCATGTTTGGGTTCAGAGTTCAGGGTTCATGTTTTGTGTTTTGAGGCTTAAATTCGGGTTTCATGTTTTGGGTTTCATGTTTCAAGTTTTTGATTTCAAGGTTCGAGTTTGGGGTTTTGGGTTTCGGCGTTAAGGTTTTGGGTTTCTAGTTTCGGGTTCGGATTTAATGTTTTTGGCTTAAGGTTCTAGGTTTCAAGTTTTGGTTTTTGGCTTTTGAGTTTTTTTTTTTGAGTTTTTTGTTTTTGGGTTAAGTTTTTTGGTTTCAGGGTTCGAGCTTTAGGTTTTGGGTTTTTGGGTTTCGAGCTTTAGGTTTTGGGTTTTCGGTTTCGAATTCCGGGTTATTTGGTTTCATGTCTCAAGTTTTAGGTTTTTTGTTTAGGGTTTAGGGTTCTAGTTTAAGGATTTGTGGTTCAAAGTTTGGGTTTTGGGTTCAAAGTTTGGCTTTTGGATTTGAGGTTTTAATTCAGTTTTTGGGTTTCAGGGTTCTTGTTTTTGGATATGGGTTTCGATATTTGGATTTCGGGTTTAGGTTTTGGGTTTTGAGTTTCGAGGTTTGAGTGGGTTTTGGGTTTTGGGTTTTGTAGTTCGGGTTACAGGTTTGAGATCAAGTATCATCCCGGAAAAGCCAATGTGGTAGCATATGCATTGAGTACAAAGTTTGTAAAAGTCCAAGACGAGCTTCTAAAGGAAGAAATTGAAGTAGTAGCAGGTTTGACAGTGCAGTTAGCTGCCTTAACGGTGAGGCCGAATCTGTTGGATCGAATTGGAGAAATTCAAAAGGAGGATTCAAGGTATAAGCAATTTATAGCAGGACAGATGTCAAATTCTCGTGAATTTCAATGTTCAAAGGAAGGTATACTTAAGTTCCGTGATAGGTGGTATGTTCACCATAATGAAAAGTTAAAGACAGAGATATTAAAGGAAGCTCATTCTTCAAAATTTTATGTTCATCCAGGAACTATGAAGATGTATCAAGACTTGAAGCGATGTTTTTGGTGGCCGGGAATGAAAAAGGATATTGTGATGTATGTAGAATCATGTGTAGTGTGCCAACAAGTAAAAACAGAACATTTGAGACTTGCAAGAGTGTTGAGACCATTGGTGATTCCAGAATGGAAATGGGAGCATGTTTCAATGGAAATGGGACCATTGATGATTAAAGGTTATGAAACATCTTGGTAATTATCGATCGATTAACAAAGTTTGCTCATTTTATTCTAGTAAGAGTAAATTTTTTGATGGAGCAATATGCTGAGTTGTAAGGTTCCATGGAGTTCTAGTTTCCATTGTATCGGATCGAGATCTGAAATTTACATCAAGATTTTGGAAGAGTTTAAATAAAGCTATGGGAACGAAATTGACATTTAGCACAACATTTCATCCTCCGACAGATGGTTAGACCAAGAGAACTATTCAAATCCTAGAAGATATGTTACGTGCTTTTGT
>QAOC01043387.1:0-16877 GCA_003255005.1 Begonia fuchsioides | reverse complement strand
TCTAGATTACAATCTATGAGATTGTTATGGTTACAACATAACAATAATGAGATTGTTGTCTAATCATTCGCTAACTTCATCCGAATATAGTGGAGATCTAAACCTATGACTACCGTACAATGCTTCATATGTGGCCATACTTATTTTGACTTGGTAACTATTATCATATGTGAATTCTACTAGATTCAATAACTTACTCCAATTTGAGTATAAAACAGTTGTGAAGTTTAGGTTGGTACCTATGGCCTTGTGTTGGAGTTGCACTTGCCATTACAAAGTTTATATGCAAAAGTGAAGAAAAATACTCTTTGTTGAGAAGAAAAGGCAGATTGATGACATGTGGAACTGATAGAAAGTATACCGCAATGCAGATATGGTGCAAAACATTATGCGTACAACTCTATCACAAGCACTATTGGTAGACATTATAAAAATGCCACGCACATAAGCAAATGAAAAATCATACTCAATTACCATTTAGTGCAAGTGGTGGAAGAAATTTTGTATATTCACAAGAAAGATTACTAGAAGATGTTGCAAAATATGTAGCAGAAATTCAAGTAACGTTATCAATGTTTGATAGGAAAGTCATTGAACAATCTATGATAGAATACATTAATCCTAGTTTTAGACGAATTCTTCGTAATACACTTGATTTGAGAATATTATCTAAGATGCCATTAAAATTACATATTCCTTTTTAGAAAAAAAGTCAACCAAACACTTGATGGTTGGGTTGAGGAGCTGATATTTTTTTCTAGTCTCAAAGATCTCTATGAAATTGTTGTCTATCATTATATTTAGGTACTCTTGAATTGTGATAGAATACTTTTAATGATATCCTACTCTTTTTATTTATTTATTGTCTACATCAAAACTTGCAATGTCACGCCTTAAGAGCTTGATTTCAGAATATTCTCTAAGATGCCATTAAAATTATATCTTCCTGTTTAGAAAAGAAGTCAACCAATCACTTGATGGTTTGATTGACGAGCTGGTATTTTTTACTATTCTCAAATATATGTATGAAATTTTGGTCCACCATTTTATTCAAGTACTTTAGAATTGTGATGAAATGCTTCTAACGTTATCTTGCTCATTTTACTTATTTATTGTATACTTTCAAACTTTAAATGTGACGCCTTAAGAGCTGGATTTGAGAATATTCTCTGAGATGCCTTTAAAATTACATTTTCATCTTTTAGAAAAAAAGTCAACCAATCACTTTATTGTTGGGTTAAGGAGCTGGTATTTTTTGTTACTCTCAAAGATTTGTAAGAAATTGTCGTCCACCATTATATTCAGGTACTCAAGAATTGTGATAATATGCTTCAAATGTTATACTGCTCATTTATTTTATTTATTATATACTGCCAAACCTGAAATGTGATGTCTTAAGAGCTTGATTTGAGAATATTATATAAGATACCATTAAAATTACATATTCCTTTTTAGGAAAAAAAGTCGACCAATCACTTGATGGTTCGGTCAATTAATTTAGGTACTCTACAATTGTGATGAAATGATTTAATATTCAGGTACTCTACAATTGTGATGAAATGATTTAATATTATCTTGGTCATTTAATTTATTTATTGTATATTTCAAAACTTGAAATGTGACGCCTTAAGAGCTCAATTTGATAATATTCTCTGAGATGCCATTAAAACTACATCTTTATCTTTTAGAAAAAAAGTCAACCAATCACTTTATGGTTGGGTTGGGGAGCTTGGTAGTTTTTGCTATTCTCAAAGGTTTGTGATGAAATGATTTAATATTATCTTGGTCATTTAATTTATTTATTGTATATTTCCAAACTTCAAATGTGACGCCTTAAGAGCTCGATTTGATAATATTCTCTGAGATGCCATTAAAACTACATCTTTATCTTTTAGAAAAAAAGTCAACCAATCACTTTATGGTTGGGTTGGGGAGCTTGGTAGTTTTTGCTAGTCTCAAAGGTTTGTATGAAATTGTCATCCACTATTATATTCAGGTACTTTAGAATTGTGATTGAATTCTTGTAATGTTTTTTTTGCTCATTTGATTTATTCATTGTATACTTCCAAACGTGAAATATGACGCCTTAAGAACTGGATAAGGAAATATTTTCTACGATGTCATTAAAATTACATCTTCATGTTTAACAAAAAAAGTCAACGAATTACTTTATGGTTGCGTTGAAGAGCTGGTGTTTGTTCCTAGTTTCAAAGATCTGTATAAAAATGTCTTCCACTATTATATTCAGGTACTCTAGGATTGTGAGGGACTACTTTATTGTTATCCTACTTATTTATTTATTTATTATATACTTTCAAACCTGAAATGTGACACCTTGAGAGCTTGATTTAGAAATATTCTCTGTGATGCCATTAAAATTACATCTTTATTTTTGGGAAAAAAGTCAACAAATCACTTTATGTTTTGTTTGAAGAGGTGGTATTTTTTTATAGTCTCAAAGACCTGTATGAAATAGTCATCCACCATTATATTAAGATACTATAGAATTGTGATGGAATGCCTTACATTTGGTTTATTTATTGAACACTTTCAAACTTGAAATGTGACGCTTTAAGAGCTGGATTTAGGAATTTTCTCTAAGATGCCATTAAAATTATATCTTCATCTTTTAAAAAATAAGTAAACCAATCACTTTATGGTTGGGTTGAGGAGATTGTATTTTTTGCTAGTCTCAAAGGTTTGTATAAAACTGTCGTCCACCATTATGTTCAGGTACTCTAGAATTGTGATTGAATACTTTGCATGTTTTCTTCCTCATTTAATTTATTTTATTGTATATTTCCAAACTTGAAATGTTACGCCTTAAGAACTGGATATGAGAATATTCTTTGAGATGCCATTAAAACTACTTCTTTATCTTTTCTAAAAAAATCAACAAATCACTTTATGGTTGGGTTGAGGAGCTCGCTAGTTTTTGCTAGTCTCAAAGGTTTGTATAAAATTATCGTCCACCATTTTATTCAAGTACTATAGAATTGTGATGCAATGCTTTAAACATTATACTGCTCATTCGATTTATTTATTATATACTTCCAAACCTGAAATGTGATGCCTTAAGAGTTTGATTTGAGAATATTATAAAAGCTGCCATTGAAATTACATCTTCATCTTTTAGAAAAAAAGTTAACAAATCACTTTATGGTTGGGTTGAGGAGCTCGGTAGCTTTTGCTAGTCTCAAAGGTTTGTACAAAATTGTCGTCCACCATTATGTTCAGGTACTTTAAAATTGTGATTGAATGCTTTTAATGTTATCTTGGTCATTTGATTTATTTATTGTACACTTCAAAACGTGAAATGTGATGCCTTAAGAGCTTTATTCAGAAATATTCTCTGAGATTCTATTAAAATTCCATATTCTCATTGTAGTAAAAAAGTCAACCAATCACTTTATGGTTGGGTTAAGGAGCTTGGCATTTTTTGCTAGTCTTAAAAGTGTGTATGAAATTGTTGTCCACTATTATATCCAGCTACTCTAGAATTATGATGGAATTCTTTCAATGTTATCATGCTCAGTTGAATTATTTATTTTATAATTCCACATCTAAAATATGACGCCTTAAGAGCTGGATTTGGGAATATTCTCTGACATTCATTCAAAATACATCTTCATTTTTAAGAAAAAGTCAAGCCATCACTTTATTCGTTGTTTTGGAGCTCGGTAGCTTTTGCTAGTCTCAAAGGTTTGTATAAAATTGCCGTCTACCATTATGTTCAGGTACTTTAAAATTGTGATTGAATGCTTCAAATGTTATCTTGCTCATTTGATTTATTTATTGTATAATTTCAAACTTGAAATGTGACGGCTTAAGAACTTAATTAGGTAATATTTTCCGAGATGCCATTAAAATTACATCTTCTCATTGTAGTAAAAAAATCAACCAATCACTTTATGGTTGGGTTGAGGAGCTATGTTGTTTTTGCTTGTCTTAAAAGTGTGTATGAAATTTTTGTCCACTATTATATTCAGCTACTCTAGAATTATGACGGAATGCTTTCAATGTTATCCTGCTCAGTTGATTTATTTATTGTATACTTCCACATCTTATATATGACGACTTAAGAGCTGGATTTGGGAATATTCTATGACATTCATTAAAACTACATCTTCATCTTTAAGAAAAAGTCAAGCCATCACCTTATTGGTTGGTTGAGGAGCTCGGTAGCTTTTGCTGGTCTCAAAGGTTTGTACAAAATTATCGTCCACCATTATGTTTAGGTACTTTAAAATTGTGATTGAATGCTTTCAATGTTATCTTGCTCATTTGATTTATTTATTGTATACTTCCAAACGTGAAATGTGACGCCTTAAGAGCTTTATTCAGAAATATTCTCTGAGATTCTATTAAAATTAAATATTTTAATTGTAGTAAAAAAGTCAACAAATCACTTTATGGTTGGGTTAAGGAGCTTGGTATTTTTTTGCTAGTCTTAAAAGTGTGTATGAAATTGTTGTCCACTATTATATTGAGCTACTCTAGAATTATGATGGAATTCTTTCAATGTCATTCTGCTCAGTTTATTTATTTATTGTATACTTCCACATCTTATATATGACGACTTAAGAGCTGGATTTTTGAATATTCTATGACATTCATTAAAAATACATCTTCATCTTTAAGAAAAAGTCAAGCCTTCACCTTATTGGTTGGTTGAGGAGCTCGGTAGCTTTTACTGGTCTCAAAAGTTTGTACAAAATTATCGTCCACCATTATGTTCAGGTACTTTAAAATTCTGATTGAATGCTTTTAATATTATCTTGCTCATTTGATTTATTTATTATATACTTCCAAAAGTGAAATGTGACGCCTTAAGAGCTTTATTCAGAAATATTCTCTGAGATTCTATTAAAATTACATCTTCATGTTTTAGAAAAAAAGTTAACAAATCACTTTATTGTTGGGTTAAGGAGCTCGGTAGCTTTTGCTGGTCTCAAAGGTTTGTACAAAATTGTCGTCCACCATTATGTTCAGGTACTTTAAAATTGTGATTGAATGCTTTTAATGTTATCTTGCTAATTTGATTTATTTGTTGTATACTTTCAAACCTGAAATGTGACGCCTTAAGAACTTAATTAGGTAATATTTTATGAGATACCACTAAAATTACATCTTCTTCTTGTAGTAAAAAAGTCAACCAATCAATTTATGGTTGGGTTAAGGAGCTTGGTATTTTTTGCTAGTCTTAAAGGTGTGTATGAAATTATTGTCCACTATTATATTTAGCTACTCTAGAATTATGCTGGAATTCTTTCAATGTTATCCTGCTCAGTTGAAATATTTATTGTATAATTCCACATCTAAAATATGACGCCTTAAGAGCTGGATTTGAGTATATTCTCTGACATTCATTAAAAATACATCTTCATCTTTAAGAAAAAGTCAAGCCATCACTTTATTCGTTGTTAGGTATGCACGATGTATTTTAATTTCAAATGATTAATTTCAAATGTGCGGTCGTGTCTCCCTCACTCCCTGCCATCGTCGTCTCTACATGATTTCTAGTTGATTTTTGTCTGTGTTGACTGCAGACAAAAATCAACAATTACTTGTTAAGTAGTCAATTACTTGTTAAGACAGAGACGATGGCAGGGAGACAATTACTTTTCTAGTAATCAAAATTTACTTTTCTAGTTGATTTTTGAAATTAATTTCAAATGATTAATTTCAAATGTGGGAACAATTACTTGTCTATGTTGTTGCTTTCATTTTCTACCTCATTACTGGATTGTTACTGCTTTGGTTTTGTTAATGCTTTGAATTTGTCTGTGTTGTGATGCATTATTTTTTACTATAATATTTTTTATTTGACCATTAGTCGATCTTTTGTTTAATAAGTTGTTAAATTCATAGGATGAAAACCAAAAGTAGCAATGAAAATGCAAAGATTCCTTCTACTTCTTCTATTGTCAGTGTTCGTAAAGAAAATGGTGATAATAATAATTTCAGCCCTAGAGCCAAATGAAATCATTGCGGAAAGGAATATGCATGTGATACAATTAAAAATGGGACATCGAGTTTGAAAAAACAAACTCGAATTTGTTCTAAATTATTGGCGAAGGTAGACGCCAAACAAAAGACTTTATCTTTTCAAAATATGGATAACAGAGAACAGCAACTTTCATGTTTTAGTGTTGCAACTTGTCGAGAACGGCTTGCAAAGATGGTAATTACAGATGAATTACCATTTAATTTTGTTGAAAAAGCGGGTTTTAAAGCATTATTTCAATATGTGCAACCAAAGTTCTTCATACCTTCTAGAAGTTGAAAGAGTTTTTTAAATCAACTTCGCAACGAGTATGTTTGACAACAAATATATGGACTTCTATTCAAAATTTAAGTTATATAGTTTTAACTGCTCATTATGTTGATTGTGATTGGATTATGCAAAAGAAGATTTTGAATTTTTGTTTGATTTCGAATCATTAAGGTGAGATGATTGGTAGAGAAATTAAAGGATATTTGTTAGAATGGAAAATTGACAATGTGATGACCATTACAGTTGACAATGCTTCTGCAAATGATGTTGCAATTTCTTATTTGATCAAATGTGTTCGAAACTGGAATGACTTGCTTTTGGATGGAGAATACATGCATATGTGTTTTTTTGCTCATATATTAAATTTGATTGTATGTGATGGCTTGAAAGATCACGAAGAAAGTATTAGCAGAGTACGTAGAGCAGTTAAATACCTTTGATCTTCACCCGCAAGGTTAAAAAATTTTAAGACTTGTGTTGAGAATGTTAAGATTCCATGCAAATGTAGTGTTTCACTCGATGTATGCACGAGATGGAATTCTACATATTTGATGTTAGCAAACGCCGAAAAATTTGAGAAAGCTTTTGACAAGCTAACTGAAACCGACAACAATTATATTGGTGAATTTAGTGGAGACAAACCTCCTACTACAATGGATTGGGCAAATATATGAGAACTTGTTAAGTTTCTAAAAAAAATTTATGATGCAACTCTTAGTGTTTCAGCATCTTCGAATGTTACTTCAAATATATATTTTAGCGAAATATGCAATTTGAAATTGGTTATCATGGAGTATGCTGGGTGTGATAACCCTTTATTGAGAAAAATAGCTGTGGGAATGCAAAGAAAATTTGACAAGTATTGGGGAAGTTGTGAGAAGATTAATTTCTTGATGTATGTTGCAGCTGTTTTAGATCCAAGATGTAAACTACATTTCTTGCAACATTGCCTACTTTATTAGTTGACACTGATAGAGGAAGTAATTTGGTGAATCAAGTAAAAATTGTGATTGACAAATTATATTGTCATTACAAGTCTTATATGGGTTATGAGTTGTCTCAAGATTATTGTACAACAAGTGTTGCATCAACTTCTACTTCTACTTACAACAAGGTTCTTGAGTTATTTTTAAGCCGTAAAAATGAGTTACATGCCGTAAAGAAGAGAAATGAAGTTGACCATTATTTGGATGAAGGATTAGAAACACTACCTGACAAACCAAATATTTTGGCATGGTGGAAAGTCAATTCATCGAAATATCCAATATTAAGTCAAATTGTGAAAGATATATTAGTTATTCCTATTTCCACAGTTCCTTCTGAGGCAGCTTTTAGTAGTTCGTTGATCCATTTCGTAGTTCGTTGTCTCCAAAAACAGTTGAGGCTCTTATTTTCACTCAAAGTTTGATTTGCAACACAACAAATTTTTCAAATAATTTTGATGATTTGGTGGATGATTTTGATAAAGGTATGATTTTATTGTTCCAATATTATTTTTTGTAATTGTTATCTGTTATACATTAATTTCAAACTTATATTTTGCAGATTATGCATCGATCGACGAAGATAACGAACCAATTCAAGTTGACGAGTAATCATGTAGGTGAGTGATTTCAACAAGTTTTCATAGAACTTAATAAACTTTCGTAACTTTTCTCATGACATTAAGATTTGATTTTCTTATACCGGGAGAAGTATAAAAACTATGACTTTAGAAGGTGCCCAAGACTAGTTTATCTTCTTTCATACTTTATCTTGTACAAAAATTATTATAGTTTTGGTTACTTATACGCGTTTATAAATTAATTCAGGGAAATGTCAAGATGGAGCATACTTTATCAAGATATTTTTCGTGCAAAACAATTTCTATTAGCGAGAGACTGATCAAATTTGTTATGTACTTTTTTTTACTATGAAATTATCAACATTTGATTATCTATTTCTTTGACAAATTATCAACATTTCTCTTTGGATCTAGTTATGTATTTTCCCCTGAATTGGTTATGTACTTTATCAAGATTTTGTTCTTTGACAAATTATAGAATTGGTTATGTACTTTTTTCTTTGAAAAACCAAGACCGGACCGGACCAAGACCAAATTTATGGTCCGGTCTTGGTCTAGTCTTGTTTTTCTATAATTTTAGTCCTCGTCTTAAATTTTAAAAACTGAATTTTAATGGTCCGGTCCTTTTACCTCCAAAAAAAGGAACAAACCAGACCACGTCCACCCCTACTTTTAATGTTATCTTGCTCATTTTATTTATTTACTGTATACTTTCAAACCTGAAATGTGACGCCTTAAGAACTTAATTAGGTAATATTTTTTGAGATGCCATTAAAATTACATCTTTTCCTTGTAGTAAAAAAGTCAACCAATCACTTTATGGTTGGGTTAAGGAGCTATGTTATTTTTGCTAGTCTTAAAAGTGTATATGAAATTTTTGTCCACTATTATATTCAGCTACTCTAGAATTATGACGGAATGCTTTCAATGTTATCCTGCTCAGTTGATTTATTTATTGTATACTTCCACATCCAATATATGACTCCTTAAGAGCTGGATTTGGGAATATTCTCTGATATTCATTAAAATTACATCTTCATCTTTAATAAAAAGTCAAGCCATCACTTTATTGGCTGGTTCAAGAGCTCGGTAGCTTTTGCTAGTCTCAAAGGTTTGTACAAAATTTTCGTCCACCATTACGTTCAGATACTTTAAAATTGTGATTGAATGCTTTTAATGTTATCTTGCTTATTTTATTTATTTATTGTATACTTTCAAACGTGAAATGTGACGCCTTAAGAACTTAATTAGGGAATATTTTATGAGATATTAGGGAATATTTTATGAGATGCCATTAAAATTACATCTTCATCTTTTCCCAAAAAAGTCAATCATTCACTTTGTGCTTGTGTTGAGGAGCTGGGTTGTTGTAGCTAGTGTCAAAGGTTTGTATAAAATTGTCGTCCACCAATACATTAAGATGCTCCAGAATTGTGATTAAATGCTTTTAATGTTATCTTGCTCATTTGATTTATTTATTGTATACTTTCAAACGTGAAATGTGACACCTTAAGAACTTGATTAGAAAGTATTTTCTAAGATGTCATTAATATTACTTCTTCATCTTTTACAAAAAAAATTCAAAAAGTCACTTTATGGTTTGGTTGAGAAGCTGGGTTGTTTTTGCTAGTCTCACAAAACTGTATGAAATTGTCTTCCACCATTATATTCAGGTACTCTAGAATTGAATGAATGTTATCCGGCTCATTTTATTTATTTATTATATACTTTTAAACCTAAAATGTAACGCCCTAAGAGCTTGATTTAGAAATATTCTCTAAGATGCCCTTAAAATTACATCTTCATATTTTCCCAAAAAAGTCAACCATTCACATTGTGGTTGGGTTGAGGAGCTAGGTTGTTTTTGCTAATGTCAAAGGTTTGTATGAAATTATCGTCCACCATTATATTCAGGTACTCTCGAATTGTATTTAAATGCTTTTAATGTTATCTTGCTCATTTGATTTATTTATTGTATACTTCCAAACATGAAATGTGACTCCTTAAGAACTTGATTAGAGAATATTTTCTGAGATGCCTTTAAAATTACATCTTCATCTTTTACAAAAAAATCAACTAATCACTTTATGCTTGGGTTATGGAAGTGAACTTTTTTTTGCAAGTCTCAAAGATCTATACGAAATTCTCATCCACCATTATACTCTGGTACTCTAGAATTGCGATGAAATGCTTTTAATATTATCCTGCTCATTTGATTTATTTATTGTGTACTTCCAAACATGAAATGTGACGCCTTAAGAGCTAGATTTAATAATATTCTCTGAGATGCCATTAAAATTACATATTCATCTTTTACCAGAAAAGTCAACCAATCATTTTATGGTTGGGTTAAGGAGTTGGGTTATTTTTGCTATTGTCAAAGGTCTGTTTGAAATTGTCGTCCACCATTATATTCTGGTACTCTAGAACTGTGATGAAATACTTTTAATATTATCCTGCTCATTTGATTTATTTATTGTATACTTCTAAACATGAAATGTGACGCCTTAAGAGCTCGATTTAATAATATTCTCTAAGATGCCATTAAAACTACATATTTACCTTTTAGAAAAAAAGTCAACAAATCATTTTATGGTTGGGTTGATAAGTTTGGTAGTTTTGGCAAGTCTCAAAGGTTTGTACAAAATTGTCGTCCACCATTATGTTAAGGTACTCTAGAATTGTAATTGAATGCTTTGGTGTTATCCTGGTCATTGAATTTATTTATTGTATACTTCCAAACGTGAATTGTGATGCCTTAAGAACTTGATTAGGAAATATTTTTTGACATGCCATTAAAATTAAATCTTCATCTTTTACAAAAAAGTCAACCAATCACTTTATGGTTGGGTTGAGGAGCTGGTATTTTTGCTAGTCTCAAAGGTGTGCATGAACTTGTCATCAACCTTTATATTCAGGTACTCTAGAATTGTGATGAAATGCTTTTAATATTATCCTGCTCATTTGATTTATTTATTGTATACATCAAAACTTTAAATGTGACGCCATAAGAGCTGGATTTGGGAATATTCTCTAAGATGCCATTAAAATTACATCTTAATCATTTAGAAAAGAGTCAACGAGTCATTTTATGGTTAGGTTGAGGAGCTGGTAGTTTTTGCAAGTCTCAAAGATCTACATGAAATTGTCATCCACCATTATATTGAGGTACTCTAGAATTGTGATGGAATGCTTCTAATGTTATCCTAATCATTTTATTTATTTATTATGTACTTTTAAACATGAAATGAAACGCCTTAAGAACCTAATTTAGAAATATTCTATGAAATGCCATTAAAATTTCATTTTCATCTTTTAGTCAAAAATTCAACCAATAACTTTATGGTTGTGTTGAGTAGCTAGGGAGTTTTTGCTAGTCTTAAAGGTCTGTATAAAATTGTCATCCACTATTACATTAAAGTACTCTAGAATTTCGATGGAATGCTTTTAATGTTATCTTGCTTATGTAATTTATTTTATTGTATAGATCTAAACTTGAAATGTGACCTCCTAAGAGCTGGATTTGGTTATATTCTCTGAGATGACATTAAAACTACATCTTTATCTTCTAAAAAAAAGTCAACAAATAACTTTATAGTTAGGTTGAGGAGCTCGCTAGTTTTTTTGCGAGTCTCAAAGGTCTATATGAAATTGTCTTCCACCATTTTATTCTGGTACTTTATAATTGTGATTGAATGCTTTTCATTTGATTTATTTAATGTATACTTTCAAACGTGAAATGTGACTCCTTAAGAACTTGATTAGAGAATATTTTCTGAGATGCCATTAAAATTACATTTTCTTCTTTTAGAAAAAAGTCAACAAATCATTTTATGGTTGGCTCGAGGAGCTAGTATTTGTGGCTAGTCTCAAAGATCTGTATAAAAATATCTTCCACCATTATATTCGGGTTCTCTAGAATTGTGATGGAATGCTTTAATGTTATCATACTCATTTTATTTATTTGTTATATACTTTCAAACCTGAAATGTGACGCTTAAAAAACGCGATTTAGAAATATTCTTTGAGATGCCATTAAAATTACATCTTCATCTTTTATTAAAAAATTCAACCAATAACTTTATGGGAGCTTGGTAGTTTTTGCTAGTCTTAAAGGTCTGTTTAAAATTGTCATCCACTATTATATTCAGGTACTCTAGACTTGTGATGGAATGCTTTCAATGTTATCCTGCTCATTTGATTTAATTATTGTATACTTCCAAACTTGAAATGTAACGCCGTAAGAGCTTGATTTGGGAATATTCTCTAAGATTCCATAAAATTACATCTTTATCTTTTGGAAAAAGTCAACAAATCAATTTATGGTTAGGTTGAAGAGCTAGTATTTTTTGCTAGTCTCAAAGGTCTGTATGAAATTGCCGTCGACCATTATGTTCAGGTACTCTAGAATTATGATTGAATGCTTTTAACGTTATCCTGCTCATTTCATTTTTTTATTGTGTACTTTCAAACTTGAAATGTGACGTCTTAAGAGCTATGGAATATTCTCTTAGATGCCATTAAAATTAAATTTTCATCTTTTAGTAAAAAAGTCAACCACTTACTTGATGGTAGGGTTGAGGAGCTAGTATTTTTTGCTAGTCTAAAAGATTTGTATGAAATTGTCGTCCACCATTATACAAGGTACTCTAGAATTGTGATCGAATGCTTTCAATGTTATCATGCTCATTTTATTTATTTATTATATACTTTCAAACCCAAAATGTGACGCCTTAAGAGCTTGATTTAGGAATATTCTCTGAGATGCCATTAAAATTACATCTTCAACTTTTAGAAAAAAAAGTCAACCAATCACTTTATTGTTGGGTTGAGGAGCTTGGTAGTTTTTGCTAGTCTTAAAGGTTTGTATGAAATTTTCATCCACTATTATATTCAGGTACTCTAGAATTGTGACGGAATGCTTTTAATGTGATCCTTCATAGTTATTCTATTTATTCTATACTTTCAAACATAAAATATGATGCCTTAAGAGCTGGATTTGGGAATATTCTTTGAGATGCTTTAAAATTACATCTTTATCTTTAAGAAAAAAGTCAACCAATAAATTGATTGTTAGGTTGAGGAGCTGGTATTTTTTGCTAGTCTCGAAGGTCTATATCAATTTTTTTCCACCATTATCTTCACGTACTCTAGAATTGTGATGGAATGCTTGTACTGTTATCCTGGTCATTTGATTTATTTATTGTATACTTCCAAACTTAAAATGTGACGCCTTAAAAGTTGGATTGGGGAATATTTTCTAAGAGGCTGTTAAAATTACATCTTCATCTTTTAGAAAAAAGTCAACAAATCACTTTATGATAGTGTTGAGGAGCTGATATGTTTTGCTAGTGTCCAAGATCTATATGAAATAGTCGTCCACCAATTTATTAAGAGTACTCTAGAATTGTGATGGAGTTCTTTGAATGTTATCTTACTCATTTCCTTTATTTATTATATACTTTCAAACCTAAAATATGACGCCTTAAGAGCTGGATTTGGAAATATTCTATAAGTTGAATTAAAATTATATCTTCATCTTTAAGAAAAAAGTCAACTAATCACTTTATCGTTAGGTTGAGGAGCTGCTATTTTTTTCTAGTCTCAAAGGTCTATATGAAATTGTTACCTACTCTAGAAATGTGATGGAATGCTTTTAATGTTATGCTTCTTATTTGTTTTATTTATTTTCAACTGTCAAACTTCAAATGTTACGCCTTAAGAGCCGG
This sequence comes from Begonia fuchsioides, assembly GCA_003255005.1. Taxonomy (NCBI): domain Eukaryota; kingdom Viridiplantae; phylum Streptophyta; class Magnoliopsida; order Cucurbitales; family Begoniaceae; genus Begonia; species Begonia fuchsioides. Next base: position 3,307 of record QAOC01043387.1, on the reverse strand, counting down.
ATTTAGGATTATTCTCTGAGATGCCATTAAAATTACATCTTGAACTTTTAGAAAAAAAAGTCAACCAATCACTTTATTGTTGGGTTGAGGAGCTTGGTAGTTTTTGCTAGTCTTAAAGGTTTGTATGAAATTGTCGTCCACTATTATATTCAGGTACTCTAGAATTGTGACAGAATACTTTTAATGTGATCCTTCATAGTTATTTTATTTATTGTATACTTTCAAACATAAAATATGATGCCTTAAGAGCTGGATTTGGGAATATTCTTTGAGATGCTTTAAAATTACATCTTTATCTTTAAGAAAAAATTTAACCAATAAATTGATTGTTAGGTTGAGGAGCTTGTATTTTTTGCTAGTCTCAAAGGTCTATATCAAATTTTTTCCACCATTATCTTCACGTACTCTAGAATTGTGATGGAATGCTTGTACTGTTATCCTGCTCATTTGATTTATTTATTGTATATTTCCAAACTTAAAATGTGACGCCTTAAAAGTTGGATTGGGGAATATTTTCTAAGAGGCTGTTAAAATTACATCTTCATCTTTTAGAAAAAAGTCAACAAATCACTTTATGATAGTGTTTAGGAGCTGATATGTTTTGCTAGTGTCCAAGATCTATATGAAATTATCGTCCACCATTTTATTAAGAGTACTCTAGAATTGTGATGGAATTCTTTGAATGTTATCTTGCTCATTTCATTTATTTATTATATACTTTCAAACCTAAAATATGACGCCTTAAGAGCTGGATTTGGAAATATTCTATAAGTTGAATTAAAATTACATCTTCATCTTTAAGAAAAAAGTCAACTAATCACTTTATCGTTAGGTTGAGGAGGTGGTATTTTTTGCTAGTCTCAAAGGTCTACATGAAATTGTTGCCTACTCTGGAAATGTGATGGAATGCTTTTAATGTTATGCTTTTTATTTAATCTTTACTGTCAAACTTGAAATAGGTTGAAGAGCATGTTAGTTTTTGCTGGTCTCATGGGTCTTTATGAAATTGTCATCCACTATTATATTTAGGTACTTTAGAACTCTAGTGGAATACTTCTAATGTTATCCTTCTTATTTAATTTATTTATTGTATACTTCAAAACCTGAAATGTGACATCTTAAGAGCTTGATTTGGGAATATTCTCTAACATGCCATTAAAATTACATCTTCATCTTTGAGAAAAAAAGTCATCGAATTACTTGAAGGTGAGATTGAGGAGCTGGTATTTTTTGCTAGTGTCGAAAGTCTATATGAAATTATCATCGACCATTATATTCAGGTACTCTAAAATTGTGATGGATTGCTTTGAATATTATCCTGCTCATTTGATTTATTTATTGTACACTTACAAACTTAAAATATGACGCCTTAAGAGCTGGATTTGGGAATATTCTCTGAAAAAAGTCAACCAATCACTTTATGGTTAGGTTGAGGAGCAGGGTATTTTTTCTAGTCTCAAAGATCTGTATGAAATTTTTGCCGACCATTATATTTAGGTACTCTATATTTGGGATGGGTCTTTTGTCTACCAATCACTTTATAATTCAGGTACTCAGCCCAATCAATCACTTTATGGTTGGGGTGAGGAGCTTGGTAGTTTTTGGTAGTCTCATGTGTCTCTATGAAATTGTCATCTACTACTATATTTAGGTACTTTAGAACTCTGGTGGAATGCTTCTAATGTTATCCTAATCATTTGATTTATTTATTGTATACTTCAAAACCTGAAATGTGACTTATTAAGAGCTTGATTTGGGAATATTCTCTGACATTCCATTAAAATTACATCTTCATCTTTTAGAAAAAAAGTCAACAAAATACTTTATGGTTGGGTGGAGGAGCTGGTATTTTTTGCTAGTTTCAAAGATCTGTATGAAATTGTCGTCCACCATTATATTCACGTACTCTAGAATTATGATAGAATGCTTTCAATGTTATCCTGCTCATTTGGTTTATTTATTGTATACTTCCAAACTTTAAACGTGACACCTTAAGAGTTGATTTTGAGAATATTCTCTAAGATGCTATTTAAATTACATCTTCATCTTTTAGAAAAAAGTCAACAAATCACTTTATGGGTGGGTTGAGGAACTCGTATTTTTTGCCAGTCTCAAAGATTTGTATGAAATTTTTGTCCACCATTATATTCAGGTACTCTAGAATTGTGATGGAATGCTTTTAATCTTATCCTGCTCATTTGATTTATTTATTATATACTTCCAAACTTAAAATGTGAATCCTTAAGAATTGGATTTTGAAATATTCTTGAGAGTCAATTAAAATTGCATCTTCATGTTTTAGTAAAAAGTCAACCAATCACTTTATGGTTGGGTTGAGGAGCTTGGTAGTTTTTGTTAATATCACAGGTCTGTATCCAGCTCTATAATTGTGATTGAGTGCTTTTAATGTTATCTTGTTCATTCGATTTATATATTGTATACTTCAAAAACTTAAATGTGACGCCTTAAGAGCTGGATTTGGGAATATTCTCTTAGATGCCATTAAAATTACATCTTCATCTTTTAGTAAAACAGTCGACGAAATTACTTTATATTTAGGCTACTGACAAAGTTTCAAAGTAACTTTCTATTAGTTTCTTTTAGTTTTAGGTTTTATTGTTAACCTTGAGTTGGATGTTTTTTGTTTTATCTTTTCCTTTCTTTTCTTGTTTTGGAAGCTCAATGGGAACCAAATGCATTTTGATAGTTAATTATTAGTAGAGGATTTAAGGATAGTTAATTATTAGGAGAGGATGGATTTAATTAGTTAGTAAGAGTGCATAATTGTCGAGGAGAAATATAACCCTTAGGAGAAAAAGAGAAAGGGTATTTCGGTGGAGACAATGGTAAAGAGATTGAGGAATCCTCAAAGTTCTCTAGTTAATGAGATCAAGGAGTATGCCCTAATTACATTTCTTCTGAATTACACTTTTGTAATTACACGTGTGTAGAGTTTCCTCAATTGTTATTGTAAATCATTATCTCTCTCTTGCGTAAGTTTTTGTCTCATTCTCCCTACTTGTTTTTTTCTTTTCTTTTTGACATTGTGTCGTTTATTGTATGTTTGTATGCAATTGTAGTAGAAAGATGGACAAGATCTAATTATGCTAGATGCATATGAAACTGTGGAATCTTTGATTACCACAAAGAATCTGAATAAATTTAGATTCAAGTGAACCTCATGCCAAATAAATGACTGGCTTTCTAATTGATAAATTTCTTGTATTTGATTATGTAAAAGACTGGGGAAATTATTTTGAATATATTTAGCTTCCTTATCAGATAATGCATATTATTAATGTGCACT
>QAOC01043370.1:0-12932 GCA_003255005.1 Begonia fuchsioides | reverse complement strand
TTGCTAAAGACCTAAGGTAAGTAATGCTATGTTTGTGCTTTGCCTCCTTCGGCCTACACCATAAAGTGTTAGGTTATGCATGTTTCTTATGACATGAATTGTTTAATGATTAAATAGAAAATGTTGAATGATGGAATTTAGCTCAAAGGTTTGTTTTGAAGTGTTAACTCTTACTGATTTATGGATGTCATGTTTTTAACTAACATGTTCCAATCATGTTAGTATCACAAAGATTTGTTTTATTTTAAAATGGAATGTCCTTAGAAATTTTGAAGTAGTTAAGCTAATGTAGCTTACAAAATGTAATTTGAATTGATCCTAACTATGACGTGATGAATTGTTATGTTTATGTTGCACATGTTAATGATGTGCTTAGTACATCTATATTATGCATGTTCATGAGCATCTCATGCATCATGTTTTCAAAAAAGTTACAAACTATTTACATGCATGAGATTTCATATGAAACATAATATGAAAATGGTTGTTTCGGGTTGAGCTCCAATAACTAATGAAAGACGAATATAAAAGAAAGAAAGAGAAAGTTACGTAAATGTCATTGGGAGCTTTGAGTTGACTGTCCCATTAGGTGGAATCAGGTTTATGGTCTCTCAACCCTTGGAATCGAGTTGGCAGTCCCCTTAGGTGGACTCAAGTTTGTGGTCTCTAGTTCCTTGCCAAGAAGCCCCACTGATAAGGATGCATGGAAATTAAAGGAAAGAAAGACCCAAAATAGTAAGACAAGAAAATGTTTTACAAATTGATATCATGTTAGCATTCTTGCATTTCATGCTTTACTTACGGAGCACTAGGCTCATAGATGAACTTTGGGGTGCAGGTGATGCTAACATTTAGTAATGAAGTGCTCCCATTATGGTGGCTACGTGGCTATTAGAACGATGTTTTCTATGCAATGAACTGGAGGATTATTATCGTAATGTATTTTGAAACGATCATGCAAATCATGTATTCCTTCGAAATAAATTTTAGTTGTTAATGTGTTTCAAAGTATTCCGCTGCTACGTTTTACAAATGCCTAATAAAAAAGAAACAAAAATTTATTTCATTTTATGACTTAATGAATATAGTGTTTTGAGAATATTTAGACAGATTTGTATTCATCTTTATCGATGTTATCCTCACCTATTATAGAAGTAAAAAAGAACATAGGAAGCATTTGGAATATAAATTGTTTTAGATAAATTGAGGCAGCATAAGTTATATACAAAATTTTCCAAATATAAATTTTTTGCTAGATCGAGTGAATTTTCTTGTCCAAGTTATCACCAAAGATGGTATATTGGTAGATCCAGCAAAGATTGAAAATATCAAAGATTGGCCACAGCCAAGGAGTGTAAGAGATGTAAGGAGTTTTCTTGGACTTGTAGGCTATTATAAAAAATTCATTAAAGGATTTTAAAAAATTGCTATGCCTTTAACTTGATTAACTAAGAAGAACACGCAATTCTGTTGCTCAGTTGATTGTGAACAAAGTTTTCAAGAATTAAAAGATAAACTGACCCTAGCCCAGTATTAAAACTTCCAAACGAAGATTGACGTTTCAGTATTTATTGTGATGCATCAAAAATAGGCCTTTGATGTGTACTTATGCAAGAAGAGAAAGTGAATGCATATGCATCAAGGCAATTGAAACAATATGAGAAAAACTACCAAACACATGATTTAGAGCTTGTTGTTGTAGTTTTTGCTCTCAAGATATGGAGGCACAATCTATATGGAAACTCATGAGAAGTATATTCTGACCATAAAAAGTTTGAAGTATATTTTTAGACAGAAAGAGCTTAATATGCAGCAACAGAGATGGTTGGAATTTGTCAATGATTATGACTTTTAAATTATGTACCATCCAAGAAAGGCCAATGTTGTTGCCGATGCATTGAGTAGAACAACAGGCTTAAAGCAACCAACATTATCAGCTTTATCAGTTGCATTATAATTGGAGATCCAAACATTCCATCTGCAGCTTATAACGAAAGCAACCAGTAAGATGGCTGCATTAATGGTTAGACCTAAACTTTTGGATGAGATCAAAGAGGCACAATGAGAGCTCCAAGGTATTTGGATTATACGTCTAAAATTGATCTTGATGAATCTTCAAAATTTCATTGTTAAGAAGATTGTATTTTAAAAATCAAAAACTGATGGTATGTGTCACAAGATTCAGATTTACAAAGAAAGGTGTTATCTCCAACACATTCATCTACTTTCTCAATACATCTTGGAACTACAAAAATGTATAAAGATTTGAAGTTACACTTTTGGTGGCCGAATGTGAAAGAGGACATTGCAAATTATGTTAAATTATATCTAATTTGCCAACAGAACACCAAGTCTAACAGGAATTCTCCAACCCTTGCCTATCTCAAAATGAAAGTTAGAATATATTTTAATTGATTTTGTTTTCAAATTACCCAAAACTACAAAAGGACATGATGGCATATGGGTAATCATAGATTGCTTAACAAAATCTGCCCATTTTCTACCACTGAAGATGATGTTCTCACTACATCAATATGTGGAACTCTACATACAAGAGATAGTGAAATTGTATGGAGTAGTGGTATCTATTGTGTCATATCGAGATTCAAGATTTATGTCAAAGTTTTGGAGAAGTTTAAACGAAGCAATAGGCACAAAGTTGAATTTTAGTACCGCATTCCATCCTCAGACCAATGGGCAAACAAAGATGACAATCCAAACATTGGAAGATATGTTAAGATCATGTGTACTTAAGTTTAATACTACATGGAGCAAGATGCTACCATTAGTATAATTCTCTTACAATAATAATTACCAAGCTACTATCAATATGGAACCATATGAAGCTCCATATGGTTTCTGATTTCCCTTGTGTTGGGATAGAGTGTGAGAAGCCAAGATATTAGGCCCAAAATCATTAAAAAACATTGGATAAAGGGAGGAAAATTAGCGAAAAAATAAGGATAGCTCAGAGTCGACTAAAGAGTTATGTCAATCAACGAAGAAAGGAGTTAGAATTTAATGATGTAGATGAAGTATTTTTAAAGGTTTTCCCATTTAAAGAAGTAGTAAGATTTGGAAGAAAGAACAAGCTTAGCCCTAGATTTACTGGCCTTTTTCTTATTAAGAACAAAGTTGGAGGAAGGGAATATAAACTAAATCTTTCATTATCAATGGGCAGAGTGCACAATGTGTTTCGTGTATCTATGTCAAGGAAGTGCTTAAGAGATCCATCTCAAGTGGTACAGAAAGAAGATATCAAAATTCGACCAACATTGGAGTATACACAGCAACCAGTTTGAATTCTCGATTACTTGACCAAAGAACTTTGAAATAAAATAATCCCTTTAGTTAAAGTTATCTGGTGTAATCACCAGGTAGAAGAAGCAAGTTGGGAAAAGGAAGACGATATGGGAAGTCAATACCCTCATTTGTTTGATGCTTGAAATTTTTAGGACAATTTTTTTGTAAAGAGTGTAGATTGTAATACAAGTGTACAAGTTAAGTGTTCTTAGTCCATCAAATGGTACAGTTAGAAATTTGTTTGAAGCGGTACATTTTGAATTAGGAGTAGGTAAGGAAGGCGAATCGGAGTATGACACATGTCACTATAGGATTAGTACCAAATCATGATTAAGATAGTTAAAATTATGGGGTCATTAAGGTTTACTAATCATGATTAACTACGTTAACTATAAGGATTAGCTTGGAACTAATGTGAATTAATTATTTAAACTAAGTATGATCTTAATGATGATAATGGAGGTATTTTAGCAATTAATAAAACAGGTAATGGTAAAATGATAAAGTTAAATAGATAAATTTGGCAAAATTTAGCAATTGTGAAGCGTTCCTCTCATCCATATTATGTCTTTAGCAATTGTGAAGTGGTTAAGCTCAAGTAGCTTACAAAATGTTATTGGAATTGATATGTTTGTGTTACACATGAAAATGATGTGCTTGGTACATTCATACTATGCATGTTTATGAGCATCACATGCATTATGTTTTCAAAAAAGTTACGAACTATTTACATGCATGAGTTTTCATATCAGACATAATATAAAAATGGTTGTTACATGTTGAGCTCGAATAGCCACAAAAGACATTGATAAAAGAGAGAAAGAGAAAGTTACATAAATGTCATTGGGAAGGGTTTTGAGTTGCTTAACCCCTTAGGTGGACTCAAAATTGTTGTCTCTAAACCTTTGGAATCGAGTTGGTTGTCCCTTTAGGTGGACTCAAGTTTGTGGTCTCTTTTTCCTTGCATGGAAGCCCCGATGATAAGGATGCATGGAAATTAAAGTATAGAAAGACCCAAAATGAAAAGAAAAAAAAGGTTTTACAAGTTCATTTCAAGTTTGCATTCTTGCATTTCATGCTTTACTTACCAAGCACTAGGGTCATACATAAACTTTGTGGTGTAGGTGACGCTAACGTTCAGTTGACGAAGTGCTCCCATGACCGTGGCTATGTGGCTACTAAAACGATGTTGTCCAAGCAAAGAATGTGAGGACTTTTATTTTAATCTAATTTAGAACGATCATGCAATCATGTATTCCTCTAAAAGAGATTTTAATTATAAATGTGTTTCAAAGTCTTATGCTGCTAAGTTTTACAAATGCATGATCAAAAATCATAATTTTATTGTCTTTTCAAAGACAAAGTTTGAAAAATGCTACGCTACAAGACGTTATAGCTTAAGAGTTCCAAGGTTCCTAGGTTTAGGGTTTAGTGTTCAGAGTTTAAGGTTCCAAGGCTATTGGTTCCAAGGTTCAAGGTTTTGGTTTCAAGATTCTAGGGTTCAAGGTTTTACGGTTCTTGGGTTCGAGGGGTCAAGGTTTATGGTTGAGAGTTCTAGGATTCAAGTTTAAGGGTTCAAAGGTTTGAGAGTTTAGGGTTCTAAAGTTCAAGTTTAATGGATTTAGGGATCTAGGCTCTGGGTTAAAGGGTAAAAGATTCCAGGGTTAAGGGTTTAAAATTCTAAGGTTCAAGGTACAAGGGTTCCAGGATGCTTGAGTTTAGGGTTCAAGGTTCCATGGTTAAGGGTTTAGGCTTCAAAGGTTCTGGGTTCCAAGGTTCAGGGTTTAGGGTTCCATTGTTCAGAATTCAGAAATCATGGGTTCACGAGTACAAGGTTCTAGAGTTCTATGATCCAAGGTTAAGGTTTCCACGATCTAGGGTTCAGGGTTCAAGGCTCTAGGGATTAGGGTTTAAAGGTTTAGGGTTCCAATGTTCAACGTCCAATGTTCTAGGGTTTAAGGGATTCAGGGTTCTAAGTTTTAGGTTTAGCATTTAATGGGATCAAGGGTCCAATTTAAAGGTTCAAGTTTAAGGTTCAAGGGTTCCAAGGTTCTACGGTCTAGGATCTAGGGTCTAGGGTTCAGGGTTTCAAGGTTTGGGGTTCCATGTTTCAAGATTCACGATTCTAATGTTTAAGATTCTGGGCTCCAGGGTTTAGTGTTTTCAGGTTATGGGTTTAGGGTTCATGTGTTCAGGGTTCAGGGTTCAGAGTTCAGGGTTAAGGGTTAAGGGTTAAGAGTTCTAGGTTTAAAGAAAAGATACAACTTTTGAAGAGAGACAACTCTTCAAAAATATAGCTCTGTAAATAGAAATAAAAGAAACACACAACCTTTGAAGAGAGAAAACTCTTCAAATTTATAGCTCTGTAAATATATATAAAAAAAAGACGCAACCTCTAAAGAGAGACAACTCTGAAAAAACACAACTCTTAGCGTGTTACAATGTTTCAAAAGTCACTAAAGTTATATCTTTTTGAAACATCGCAATCTTATTATGACTCCAGCAAATGAAACATTACATAATAATATAACATGCTAATTAAATACACGTCTTTATTATTCAAATTCTAGGGTTGCTTCTTCAATTAGATTCTAGCAACCTCTCGGTGGCTTATTCAAATAACATTTTTAGCTAAGTCCCAATGTAGTACATGCTTCGGATGCTCCATGTTCATTTTATGCTCCATATACTTTGCTGCAAAACGAACAAGCTTGTTAGTTAAAGTCTTGGCTCTTGACCGTGTAATTGCACCTTGAGGCACATCATCCTCCTCAAGTGTTTGATGATTTGTCCTCCAATCCAAAAGGTTGGTCTCCTCCAAATCTTTGTCATCATCCTCCTCATAAGGTGATAGATCTTGCACATTGAAAGTTGTTGAAACTTCATACTCACCGGGCAACTCAATCTTATAAGCCTTATTATTAATCCATTTGAAAACCTTGAATGGACTATTGGGTCTGATTTCAAGGTTCAAGGGTTAAGGAATAAGGTTTCTATGGTTCAAGGTTCTAAGGTTAAGGGTTCTAGGATTCTAGGGTTTTAAGGTTCAGAGATCAAAGGTTCAGGGTACTAGGGTTTAGGGTTACGAGGTTCAGGGTTCTAGAGTTCAAGGTTACAAGGTTAAAGAGTTTAAGGCTTCTAGGATTCAAGGGTTCCATGGTTCAAGATTGAGGGATCGTGGTTAGACGATTGATGATTCTAGTGCTGGGGGTTTATGGTTTAGGGTTTAGGGTTTAAGGTTCTAGGTTTCAAGGTAATAGGGTTCCTGGGTACATGGTTTTAGGGTTTAAGTGTTCGTGGTTTTTGGTTTAGGCTTTAGAGTTCAGGGTTCAAGATTAAGGGTTTAGGGATCAACGTTCAGAGTTCCAGTGTTTCAGGGTATGAGGTTCCATGTTTAAGGGATCTAGGGTTTTACACAAAATTGTAGGGTTCAGGGTTAAGGATTTCTAAGTTTAGGGTTAAGGGTTAAGGATCTAGGGCCATTGTTCAGATTTCAGAGCTAGAGGGTTTTAGTGTACACGGTACAAAGTTCTAGAGTTCTATGATTCAGGGATAATGGCTCTACTATCTAGGGTTCATGGTTCAAGCGTCCATGATTTAGAGTTTAAAGGATTAGGGTTCCAATGTTCAACGTCTAGTGTTCTAGGGTTTAAGTGAATCAAGGTTGTAAGTTTAAGGTTTAGCGTGTAATAGGTTTAAGGGGCCAATTTAAAGGATCAAGGATCTAGGGTAAAGGGTTCAGGGTTCAGGGTTTCAAGGTTTTGGGTTCCATGTTTAAAGATTCACGATTCTATGGTTCAGGTCCAAAGTCAAGGGTTCAGGGTTTCAAGGTTAAGGGTTAAGGGTTCAAGGTTCTAGTGTTCTAGGGTTCCACAGTTAAGGGTTCAGGGTTCAGGATTTAGAGTGCAGTGTTCCTGGGTTTAAGGGTTTAGGGTTCAAGGTTCAAGGAGTCTAGTGTTAAAGGTTCAGGGTTAAGGAATTCAAGATGTAGGGTTCCATGGTTCAGGATTCAGAGTTTCAAGGTTTGGTGTTCCATGGTTTAGGATTCACAGTTCTAGGGTTTAAGGTTAAGACGTCCAAGGTTTAAGATGCCAAGGTGTTAAGGGTTCAGGGTTGCAAAGTTCTATTGTTCTAAGGTTCATGGTTCTAGGTTTTAAGGTTCTAAGGTCCAAGGATTAGGGTTAAGCGTTAAATGGTTCAAGGTTTATGGTTTAGGGTTTATGGTTTAGAGTTCACGGTTCTATAATTAATTGTTTAGGGTTTCAGGTTCAAGGTCCCTAGGTTCAAGATTTAGGGTTCATGGTTAAGTTGTTCAAGGTTACAAGATTCAGAGGTTCAAGTATTTAGGATTAAGGTTTCTGTGGCTTAAGGTTTGGGGTTCTAAGGTTTAGGGTTCTAGGATTATAGGGTTTATACGTTCATGGTTCAAAGGCTCATGGTTCCAAGGTTTAGAGTTACAATGTTTAGGGTTCCAAGGTTGAAGGCTACAAGGTTAAAGTGTTCAAGGGTTCCAAGGTTAATGGTTAAAGGTTTAGGGTTCTAGTTTTCCGATTTGACGGTTCGAGGGTTCCAAGGTTTTAGGGTTTAGTGTTCATGGTTCAAGGTTTAGGGTTCGGTGTTAGACGATTAATGATTCTAGGGCTATGGGTTTAGGGTTTATGGTCAAGTTTCTAGGGTTCAGGGTTTAAGGGTTCTGTGGCACATGGTTTTAGGGTTTAAGTGTAAATGGTTTAGGGTTTGGGGCTCAAGGTTAAGGGTGTAGGAATCAATGTTCCAGAGTTCTAGTGTTTTAGGGTCTAGGGTTGCATGGTTACGGGATCCAGGGTTTCACACAAAATTTGTATGGTTCTGGGCTAAGGATTTCAAAGTTTAAGGTTAAAGATACAATTGTTCAAGGATACTAGGGTTTAGGGTTCAAGTTTCTATGTTTAAGGGTTTAGTCTTCCAAGATTCAGGGTTCCAAGGTTTAGGGTTTATGGTTTAAGGTTCCAGTGTTCAGATTTTAGAGTTCAAGGGTTCAAGAGTTAACGGGTACAAGGTTCTAGAGTTCTATGATCAAGGGTTAGTGGTTCCACGATCTAAGGTTCAGGGTTTAGGGTTTAAAGGCTTAAGGATCCAATGTTCAACATCCAGTGTTCTAGGGTTTATGGGAATCAAATTTCTAAGTTTGAGGTTTATGGTTGTAATGGGTTTAATGGTCCAATTTAAAGGATCAAGTGATCATAGTTAAGGTTTCAATTGTTCCAGGGTCCTAGGGTCAAGTGTTTATGGTTCACCATTTCAAGGATTAGAATGTTTAAAGATTCACGATTCTAAGGTTCAAGGTTTCGGGGTCCAGGGTTCACGATTTTAAGGTTAAGGGTTCATGGTTGAGGGTTCAGGGTTCAGGGTTCTTTGTTCAGGGTTAAGGGCTCCAGGGTTTAAGGGTTTAGGGTTCAAGGTTCAAGGGTTTAAGGAGTCCATTGTCAAGGGTTCAGTGTTCTAAGGTCAAAGGATTAGGGTTAAGGGTTATAGGGTTCAGGGTTTAGGGTTTAGAGTTTAAGGTTCTACAGTTAAGTGTTTAGGGTTCATAGTCTGGGGTTCTAGGTTCAGGATTTAGGGTTCAAGGTTTGGGATTCTAGGGTTCATGGTTAAGGGGTTTAAGGTTACAAGATGCCAAGGTTCAAGAGTTAAAGGTTCAGGATTTAGGGTTTTACGGTTCAAGGTTCAAGGTTCTATGGTTCGCGGTTCAAGGATTCTAGGGTTCAAAGGTTCCAGGTTTCAAAGGTTTAGGGTTACAAGGTTTAGGGTTCCAGGGTTAAAGGGTTCCAAGGTTCAGGGTTCCAATGCTCAAATTTCACAGTTTGAGGGTTTCAAGGTTTGAGGGCTTAGTGTTCATGGTTCAAGTTCTAGTGTTTAGGCTTTAGGGTTCAAGGTTCAAGGTTCTAGTGTTTAAGGTTCAAGGGTTCAAGGTTAAAGGATTCTAGGGTACATGGTTTTAGAGTTTAAGTGTACATGGTTTAGGGTTTAGGGTTCAGGGTTGAGGGCTTAGGATTAAGGGTTCGAGGATCAACATTCTAGAGTTCCAACGTTTCAGGGTCTAGGGTTGCATGGTTAAGGGATCCAGGGTTTTACACCAAAGTTAGAGGGGTCAGGGTTAAGGATTTCCAAGTGTAAGGTTTAAGGTACAAGGGTTCCAGGATGCTAGGGTTTAGGGTTCAAGTTTCCATTGTTAAGGGTTTAGGCTTCAAAGTTTCAAGGTTCCAACGTTCAGGGTTCAGGGTTCTATGGTTCAGTGTTCTGGTGTTCATATTTCTTAGTTCAAGGGTTCCAAGGTTCACGGGTACAAGGTTATTGAGTTCTATGATCAAGGGTTAGTGGGTTTAAGGGTCCACTTTAAAGGATCAAGGGTTTAGGGTTATGGTTTCAAGGGTTCAGGGTTTTAAGGATTGGGGTTCCATGTTTCAAGATTTATGATTCTAAGGTTCAAGGTTAAGGGTCCAGGGTTAATGGTTTCAAGGTTAAGGGTTCAAGGTTCAAATGTTTTAGGGTTCCACGGTTTGGGGTTTATGGTTCAAGGTTAAGGGTAGGTTTAGGGTTCATTGTTCAAGGGTTCAAGGAGTCTAGTGTCAAGGGTTCACAGATAAGAAGTTTAGGATGTACGGTTCCAACGTTTAGGATTAAGAGTTTTAAGGTTTGGAGTTCCATGGTTCAGGACTCATGGTTCTACGATTTAAGGTTTCGAGGTTCAAGGTCCAGGGTTCAAGATGCCAAGTTTAAGGGTTAAGGGTTCCAAGGTTCTAGGGTTCCAAGGTTTAGTGTTCTAGGGTTTAGGGTTTTAAGGGCCAAGGATTAGGGTTAAGGGTTATAAGGTTGAGGGTTTAGAGTTTAGAGTTTAGAATTCATGGTTCTACAGTTAAATGTTTAGGTTTCACTGTTCAAGGTCCCTAGGTTCAGGATTTAGGGTTCATAGTTCAGGGTTTCAAGGTTACAAGATTCCAAGGTTCAAGGGTTCAGGATAAAGGGTTCTATGGTTCAAGGTTCAAGGTTCAAGGTTCTAAGGTTAAGTGATATGATCTTAATAGATATAAATTGATCATTGATCGAATGCGGAATATAAAAGAAAGTGAAGATAGAAATGAAACCTTGACCCGAAGTTGATGAACGTTTGAACCTTAGCTTAGAAAGAGCTTAAGACACGAAACAATAACACGACTAAGAACCTTGGATAGGAAAGACGCCACAAATGAAGGGATTCCATTTGATAAGTCAGAAATGATGGTGCTGGACTTACAATGAAAGACTGAAAAACACGTTGAAAATTAGAAAGTACTCTCACAATATGATTCACAAAACTCAAGTTGATTTTAAATGATAAATCTTGTATATATTTATAGGACTTATTTCTCACCTAATTTTTCTTCTTCTAACCTCAACCACTTTCTCACTCACTTTCTCACCCACTATCTTACCAACTTTCTAACCTACTTTCTCACCTTCTTTTCATATGACATGCAACATATATTATAAATAATATATTCTAATACATAAGGTACGTACATAATAGTCTAGTCTATAATAATGTCATTTTTCCTATGTTCACCTGAATGCATGTAATGCATTTAAATTTGATGTTGTCGGGAACAATAGTGACGTAACAATTGAGAAGTTCTTGGATATATATGTTTAGCTTTTCACCGAACTTCTTTGCTTGATCTTGTGTCATCTTTTCGTCCATGCTTGCGCCGGTTGCATTTAATTGTTTTCCTTTGCTCTTCGTGATGTCCTCATAATTCCCTCCTTCTTTAAAAGGATTTGTCTTAAAATCATCTTTTGCATCAAAAAGAGATAAATCAAAAACATTGAATGTGGCGCTAACATTATACTCACCTGGAAGATTTAAACGGTAAGCGTTATCATTGATGCGCTTGAGAATTTGAAAATGGTCATTTCCACGTGGTAGTAGTTTAGACTTTCTTTTGTTTGGAAATCATTCCTTCCACAAATGTAACCATATCCAATCTTCTGGTTCAAAAGTGACACTTCATCGTCCTTTGTTGGCATGTTTCACGTATTGTTTGGATCGTTTCTCAATATTTTTCCTTATAATCTCATGAAGCTTTTTAATAAGTTCTGGCTTCTTATTTCCATCTAAATAAACACGCTGACAAACAGGTAAAAGAGATAAATCCAGAGGAGTTAGTGGATCAAAGCCATATACGATTTCAAAAGGTGAAAACTTAGTAGATGAATGAAATGAGAGATTATAAGCAAATTTAGCAAATGATAAACACTCGTCTCAACTCTTAATGTTTGTCTTTTTGATAGATTGTAGTAATGAGAATAAGGTCTTATTGACAACTTATGTTTGTCCATCAGATTGTGGGTGACAAGTGGTGGAGAATAAAAGTTTGGTACCTAATTTACCCCATAATGTTTTCCAGAAATAACTCAAAAATTTTGTATCTTTATTAGATACAATGGTTTTATGAATAGCATGCATCAGATTTGTGACACAAAATAAAATGTACCATTTTCGAAAATCTATCCACCACAACGAAAATTGAATCATTACCTCTCTTACTTTGAGATAAACCTAGTACAAAATCCATCAAAATATCTATCCAGGGAGCATTAGGGATGAGCAGCAACATGTACAAGCCATTGAATTAGATTCTAGACTTCGCTTGTTTACACATAACACATTTGTTACAAATTCTTTCGACATCCCTTTTTATACGTGGCCAGTAAAAGTGCTCTTGGATGATACCTAAGGTCTTTGCTATTCCAAAATTCCCCATAAGACCTCCTCCATGTACTTCCCTCACTAAAAGATCTCTAATCAAACAATTAGGAACACATAATTTGTCTTTCTTGAAATGAAAACCATCATGCTTGTATTATTCCCTAGAATTAGTTTTTTTAATAAACCCTATGTAGTTCTCCGAAAATCATTATCACTAGAGTATGTATCTTTTATAAATTCAAATCCAAGTAGTTTAGCTCCTAAGGAGGAGATAAGAACATACCTGCAAGAAAGGGCATCATCAATCACATTCTCCTTACCTTTCTTGTAATGGATGATGTAGGAAAAAGACTCTATAAATTCCATCCATCTGACATGTCGTTTGTTGAGATTGTGTTGGTTTTTAAGAAACTTGAGGGACTCATGATCTGTGCAAATAATGAACTCTTGTGCCAATAGGTAATGTTGCCAACTAATGTGTAAAGTTCCTTCTCGTATGTGGGATAGTTGAGTGTTGCTCCTCCAAACTTCTCATTGACATATTCAATTGGACGGTGATCTTGCATTAGAACAGCTCGAATCCCTACACCTTAATCTAGCACTCAACCTTAAATGGTTTCTCAAAATTAGGTAAAGCCAACAAAGGTGGATTTGTTCGCTCCTCAATCTTTTGGAATGCTACTTCTTGCACTTTGGTCCAATTAAACACTACATTCTTTTTTATTAATTCGGTGAGTGGGGCAACCTATAGTCCTTGGTGACTAACAACAAAACCTAAAAACACATCGTGATCTGTGAGAAAAGTGCACATGTTCTTGTTAGCATATAATTTTCTTTTCTAAGTACTAGAAATACTTTTTTCAAGTGTAAGATATCATCATTAAAATAGTTGCTATAAATTAAT
>QAOC01043351.1:0-15595 GCA_003255005.1 Begonia fuchsioides | reverse complement strand
TATGTGATGATTACTGACGGCGATGAACCTGAATGCTATGAGGAAGCTATGAAGCATCAACAAAAGAATAACTGGTTAGATGCGATGCAAGATGAGATGAAATCATTGCATGAGAACCATACTTATAAGTTGGTTCAACTTCCAAAGGGACGGAAGGCACTCAAGAACAAATGAGTATACAGGCTTAAACTTGAGAGCGAAAGTTCACAACCAAAGTATAAGGCCAGACTAGTTTTGAAAGCTTTTAGTCAGAAGAAAGACGTTGACTTTGAAGAGATATTTTCACCTGTCCTGAAAATTTCATCCATACGAGTGGTACTTGGATTAGCTTCAAGTCTCAATTTGGAAATCGAGCAACTCGATGTGAAAACCGCTTTCTTACATGGTGAACTAGAAGAAGAAATCTATATGGAACAACCAGAAGGATTCGTTGAAAAAGGGAAGGAACATCTGAAGGAACATCTGGTTTGTAGATTGAGAAGAGCCTGTATGGACTAAAGCAAGCCCCACGACAATGGTACAAGAAGTTTGACTCATTTATGGTCAATCAAAGATATATGAAAACTTCTTCAAACCATTGTATTCGTGAAACGGTTCACAGACAATACCTTCATAATTCTCCTACTTTATGTCGACGACATGCTGATTGTGGGCCGTGACAGTAAAAAAATTGCTACGTTAAAGAAAGAACTTAGCAACTCTTTTGCCATGAAAAATTTAAGACCGGCAAAACAGATACTTAGGATGAGTATCACACGCGATAGAAAGAACGAGAAGTTATGGCTATCGCAGGAGAAATATATTAAGAAAGTTCTCAGTCGATTCTATCTGGATAAGGTGAAGCCGGTCAGCACTCCACTTGCTAATCATTACAGACTTACTTCCAAACAAAGTCCTTCTACTGAAGAAGAAAAAGCAGAAATGCAGAGAATTTCATATGCCTCAGCAGTTGATAACTTGATGTATGCTATGGTTTGTACGAGACCTGACATTGCACATTTTGTTGGAGTAGTTAGTGAGTTTTTATCAAATCCGGGCAGAGAGCATTGAAATGCTGTAAAGTGGATCCTGAGATATCTTAAAGGTACTTCTGAATTCAGTTTGTGTCTTGGAAGTAAAGAGCCTTTGTTAGTAGGCTACACTGATGCAGACGTGGTTGGAGATATTGACTCTAGAAG
Source organism: Begonia fuchsioides (assembly GCA_003255005.1). Taxonomy (NCBI): domain Eukaryota; kingdom Viridiplantae; phylum Streptophyta; class Magnoliopsida; order Cucurbitales; family Begoniaceae; genus Begonia; species Begonia fuchsioides. The sequence goes on along the minus strand of QAOC01043351.1, from coordinate 14,417 downwards.
ATCAACATCAGGTTATTTGGTCACATTTGGAGGGGGAGCTGTATCATGGCAATCAAAGGGGAAAAAATCAATTGCATTGTCTACAACAGAAGCTTAGCTTATTGCGACGACAGAAGCGTGTAAAGAAATTTTGTGGATGAAAAAATTTCTGGCAGAATTGAGTCATCAACAAGATAAGTATATCTTATATTGTGACAGTCAAAGTGCTATTCATTTAAGCAAGAACCCGAGCTTTCATTCGAAGTCAAAACACATATATATCAAATATCATTGGATACGAGAAGTGTTGGACAACAAGCAAGTAAATCTTGAGAAGATTCACACATACAATAATGGCTCAGATATGATGACAAAGATCTTGCAGAGAAATAAACAAGAATTCTGTAGAGACTCAGCGGGATTGGAGATAGCTCTTCATAAGTCGGGAGGAGGAGATTTGTGAGGTCCCTCCTCCATTTTTTGAGGGGGGCCCACATAATTAATGGAGACCTAACCTATAAGGTCTTTATTTTCGGCGCCCACTTTCTCCATTTTTGGCGCCTAACGCGCACGACGCCCGCATTTCATTTTTTGATTTCACACTTCGTGAAATCTCTATAAATAGAGGTTTGAGAATGCGTTCTCATCATCCTCATTTCTCTCATCATCATTCAATCCCAAGCGAATGTATTCGATCATCTGAAGGAGAGAAATTTTTTTGAGGGAGAAAAAAGAAAGAGTGTGATGGAAAATAGGAGTGGTGCTTTTGTGCACATTGTGAGTTCTAAGAGTGATGATTTCTCTTAGTGAATATTTTCTAGAATATTTGATTCTAGAAAAATATTGTAAATTCTATTTTTTATAGGGAGATCTTTCTAGACTCGGTCCCCATGGTTTTTCCCGATTTGGGTTTCCACGAAAAATTTTCGGATCACATCTGCTATTATTTCTGAGACCGCCTATTTTAGTGGTGTAATTGTACTGTGTAAGTAAGTTCTGTCTAGGAGTCTGGTGTAACACCCGAATTTTTTCATATATCTTAAATTTTATCAACGTAGAATAATGAGCGAAGTTAACTTATGTTGACTATTAAGATTAATTGATTTTCGAAAAGATTGATAGGTTGAACAACTCTATTGAAGTTGTGATGAATAAGTTATGCACATTAGAAGTTAATGAATGAAAACCAGACAAAGGAAAAATAGACTTTTGAACAATGTGTGGTGTTCTGTATATTTGATACCTTTACCCTATGAATTTAAAGTTTATGTCTTGTACAAAGTTAAAGTCAACTTAATAAGAAAAAGAATGGCTTTTAAATCACTCAATTCGGAGTTATGCACACAAAGTTATGGGTATTGTAAGTTAGTAGATGGAAATCTGGAAAGTGAGAGGTCGACACAACTGTTTTTATTGGGTCGACACAACGTTTTTTTTTGGGTCGACACAATTTGTTTGGTTGGGTCGACACAATTGTATACTTTAGGTCGACCCCGGGATTTAAGAGGGGTCGACATAAATTACTCTCGGGAAAACTTTGGATCGACACAAATGGACGAACGGTCGACACAACCACCGACAAAAGTCGAAAAGTCAGCCGAAATTTAGATGAATCTGATTCATGGACGTAAAAGAAATATTATTTTCATTTAATTAAGAGATAAAAAGACATGCTCTGCCATTTCCCTACCAGCACAACTCCTTCTCCTTATTTTACTTTAAGTTATCACGTCTTGGACAATGGGAGAGTAAGATTGAGAAAGAAAAGAGAGGTGTGGTGGAAATAACTCTGAAGCTTTCGTGAAGACTGAAGTTCAAAGTAATATTTCTATCCTCTGAGTTTCTTTGAGGTTCAGTAAGGAGAATATGATGATATTGGTTGAATTGATAAATAAAAATGAAAGATTTCATGTAGATTGTTAGAAAATCAGTCAATTATGTACAAAGTTAGAATTCTGGAGATTCGGTTGAGAAGTAGTAGGAATTAGAGTTTGTTTCCTTCATAAGAATTAAAGTAGACTCTTAGAGTGATTTATAGCCGTTCGAATCACTCCATTTGAAGATTTGTAGACAAAGTTATGGAAGTCGCAAGTCAGTATATGGAAACTGGGGAGGATTTGTGTCGACCCCAGGTAGTTTGGGTCGACCGAATCTCGATTTTAAAAATGCAATGTCTCTGTTTAGTCGACATGGGTCGACCCCTGGTAGTTTGGGTCGACCGAACCCTGATTTCCAGAAATACATATTCACTAATATGTTCCGATACGTTATGCTACGTTAGTTTTCTGAATTTAGTGTCTGCTAAGAAGTTATAGTAGACTTCTTAAGGAACAATTTGACACCTTAACCATCAAGAATAGATCATTAACAAGGAAGTTATAGTCATTTGAAGTTGGAATAGTAAGTTAAAACTTTATGCAAATTCTGATCTGTATATGATTTATAAATTTAGGTCATTTATTGGATTAAAAAGGGGCTCAAGTGGATTGATTCAAGAAAGCAACTAAGGTAAGTAATTATGCACGTGTTTTGCCCCGTTTGGGGCTGCATCACAAAGAGTAGGATTAAAGTTGTATTCTTAGATGTTAATTAAATCAAGTATGAAATGAACATGTTACATTAAGTATGTATTGAATTCTGCTTGGGGTGTATCGCACCGTGCACCAACCCAATAATATGGGCTTGATTGGTGTTTGTATTCCATTGGTTGTGATTGTATATTAGGCTAAGTATCGACTAAGTATATAAAGTATGAAAAGTATGTAAAGTACAATTAGTAACAAAAATAGCATTTACATTGGAGATGTTTGTGCTATGTTGATTGCATGATGTTAAGTTATCAAGCTATGCATGAATCATATTAAGGTATCAAGTATTGCATGAAATCATGTTCATGCATCATGTTTTATGAAAGATACGAAAATATTTTCTCATGCATGTTTTTAAAATGTCACCCAACGGATGATGAAGGTGGTATGAGACACATTCATCATCCAATGCATAAATGTATGTATAGTCAAGATTAAGTTATGGGAGAAGGTGGAATTGGCTGCCTCATGGAGGCCATATGGTGTCTATTCACCTTCATACGATGTGATGCCCACACATGTAAAGTTAAGTCAAGACAACGATAAAGAACAAAATGAATTGCATGTTTTTACGAAAGCATGAGCATGTTAGGGATGTAAGTTCATGAGATTACTTACTGAGCTTTAGGCTCACAGTTAAGCTTTGTGATGTAGGTGATGAAGATGAAGGTGAGGGATTTAGCCCTCCATGTTTGATGTGACGATCATGACGTGGAGGAGGCAGATCCGGTGCGGGAAGCTTGAATCGTTAAGTGCTGACCCGTTGGGATGTCAAAAAATGTTTTGATGTATTTTGGAGTGTTTAGTTTCAAACAATGTTTATAAACATGTTTACTAAACATTTTATAAATATGTTTTATATGAATGATATTATGTTTGGCTGAATAAATTATGGGTTTTTCACAATTTCATTTAAATGCTTTCGCTGAGTTTTACGAAAAGAATTTAAAGCCAAACGCCTTTCAAAATCGAAAAATTTTATGTCAAGTAAAAGAGGGACGTTACAGACATGGTAAGGGGGATGTTACATCAGGATTTTAAGTGGGACCGTTTGTGACCCCTTCAGTCTTTCATGGAAACATACTTGGAAAAATAATTCTGTCTATGAGATTGCCAAGAGCGGTCTTTCCTAGGAATTATCTGATCAGTACTTTCCACGGTTATTCGGTTATAGAAATTATCCAATTTTTTCCCAACAATCTGTCTCAGCGTCGACGAATAGACGAGGTTATTTGATGAAATAAATGTTTGTTGTGATCGTTTCCGTTTTTATATTTTCTTCCTGATTACTAATTCTTCGTGGATTAAAGATAGCTCTTCATAAGTCGGGAGGAGGAGATTTGTGAGGTCCCTCCTCCATTTTTTGAGGGGGGCCCCACATAATTAATGGAGACCTATAAGGTCTCCATTTTCGGCGCCCACTTTCTCCATTTTCGGCGCCTAATGCGCACGACGCCCGTATTTCGTTTTTGATTTCACACTTCGTGAAATCTCTATAAATAGAGGTTTGAGAATGCGTTCTCATCATCCTCATTCATCTCATCATCATTCAATCCCAAGTGAATGTATTCGATCATTTGAAGGAGAGAAATTTTTTTGAGGGAGAAAAAAGAAAGAGTGTGAGAGAAAATAAGTGTGGTGCTTTTGTGCACATTGTGAGTTTTAAGAGTGGTGATTTTTCTTAGTGAATATTTTCTAGAATATTTGATTCTAGAAAAATATTGTAAATCCTATTTTTTATAGTGAGATCTTTTTGGACTCGGTCCCCGTGGTTTTTCCCGATTTGGGTTTCCACGTAAAATTTTCGAATCACATCTGCTATTATTTCTCAGACCGCCTATTTTAGTGGTGTAATTGTACTGTGTAAGTAAGTTTTGTCTAGGAGTCTGAAATTTTAAGTGGGACCATTGTGACCCCTCCAGTCTTTCCTGGAAACATACTTGGAAAAATAATTCTGTCTATGAGATTGCCAAGAGCAGTCTTTCCTGGGAATTATCTGATCAGTATTTTCCACGGTTATTCGATTATAGAAATTATCCTATTTTTTCCTAACAATCTGTCTCAGCGTCGACGAATAGACGAGGTTATTTGATGAAATAAATGTTTGTTGTGATCGTTTCTGTTTTTATATTTTCTTCTTGATTACTAATTCTACTCCCGGTCGCATTTTTTTTGTAAACGTTTGAACTTTTTTTTTTGTAATGCATTTAGCTAGGAATACATGGAGCCTCACTGAATAGGCCAGTGATCGTAACTTTACTTTCCTTTTTTTCTAGCTGTGGTTTATAATCGCATGCGGTGTTTGTTTATCTTTTACTCCAAGAGAATGCTCTTTAAAGGATTAAATAGGCATCTCTTCGTGTATGATATGTTAGAATTTTCCAATCGTTCGAAAATTCGTAGTGTTCTTGACAAAAACTTGTCCCTTAACTTGTTTTCAAATAAAAGTGCTATCATAGTTGAAAATCAATTTGCTTTATTGCCTTGAGCATGGTCATGCAGCTGCAATTGCGGTTAGAGCACCTCAAAAAATTCTCAAAGTCAGGACCTGTAAAGCGACCAAAACTTGAAGGTAGTGTAGTATATTAATAATTAATTGAATTTTTGTAACTTTCGACCATGTGTTATCTTAAATGTTACTGTTAAAAATTATACTTTTTTTGCTGCAGCAGGACATGAGCGCAGAGGTGATAGATAGCAACCCTTACAGTCGCCTTATGGCTCTGCAGAGGATGGGTATTGTGGAGAACTATGAAAGAATACGAGAATTCTCTGTTGCAATAGTTGTGAGTATTTCTTTATCTTTTCTTCAGTTGTTTTGCGTTGTTGCTGTAGAATGTACTATAAATTTGAAATTAAAAGTAGACTTTGAGAGTGAAGATTTGTTTCTGGCCATAAACTGAAAGTTATATGCACACACTTGGCCCATGGATTACGCTCCTCTCTCTCGGTGGAGGAGAGAGGTAGGCAGAAACATGTGCCAGTAACCATTTCAAAGATCGTTAAAAAGATTACCAAGGTAGATTTCCTGAAAAGTGTTATCAGCTTTGCTCAAGTTAAGAACAACTTATTATTTGTTTATATTTTCTGAATTTAAGAGAAGATAATTTGACCAATTGTTATTTACTATATTCGAGTTGCATTTTTCCCAAAGCTTGCATCTTTTCATGGTATTTCAAATGAGAACTAGCTTTTTTTATGGGGCAAATGTTTTTGTCTCACTAAGTTAGAATTTGTGAAACTATTTTCTTCAACGTTCCTGATTTATCTCAGAGTATTGTGGCGTGGGAAGTGTTGCAGCTGAAATGCTAACTAGGCATGGCATAGGTCGCTTATTGTTGTATGATTATGACAAAGTGGAGTTAGCTAACATGAACAGGCTTTTCTTTCTTTCTTTCAGAACAGATATTTTATGATAACTCAAATTCCTTTTATATTGGCTTAAGTTAAGTTTTAATTGTATGATTTACATTGTATGATGTGCTACCTTTTACTTCCGTGTACACTTGCTGCAATGGAATTCTGAACTCTCAGGAAAGGGAGAGGATGGTTTAATATGATGTCTCTTGGAATCTCAATTTTGTATGATTTACAAATATCTTTTCTTGTAAATACATTTTAACAGTTGACTCTTTTGTTACTTTCCTGTTTATAGGCTGGGATGACAAGGACTGATGCAGCAGGACAGACCCTTTCAGACATAAATCCTGATGTCGTGCTTGAGGTTTGTTTGACAAAACTATGTTCCTGTAATTTGATAATGGTTTCCTTATAAAATTCTATCTGGCTTTTCAAGAGCGTATAGACAATGATATCAGTTTCATATCATGTTAAACAATAGTTTGAATGTCAGTCAATCTTGGTATAGGATGATATGTAGGTTTTAAAATACCATTGTTACTGGCGAGCAGCTTTTACATGAAAGGCCAATTCTACGACTTGAAAGTGGAGAACCTAAGAATTGTGTGTGGCCATTGACAATATATTTTCCCTTTTCTTTTATTATTATTTTTTGTACTTGTTGGGGACAAAACTAATTGCCTAACCCATGACCTTTGGTGCTTATATTGATTTCCATGCTTACCTTCATCCTTCCTAGCCTTTCAAGAAAATAACAGAACACCATTAGCATACATATAGTTCACCATTCATTGATTGACCTCCCATGGCTTTTTTACGCTTTTGTGCTGATCAGTTCATATTTTTTCAGAGTTACACCAATGAACATCACAACAGTGCAAGGTTTTGAAATTTTTGTGTCAAGTTTAGAAAACAAATCATTTCGTCCAAGAAAAGAAAGTAGCAAATGGATCTTGTCTTGAGCTGTGTGGATAACTACGAAGCGAGGATGGCTATTAATCATATAATTTATGTCTATTATGTATTTTATCTGTTGTCAATACATTATGCAAAAATTGAGGATACATGCAGTTCCAAGAATTTTGTAACTTAATCATTGCTGAGATGAATCTAAGAATGTGGTCCTTGTCCTTCTTTCTCTTATATAATTTCTACATTTATTGATAACAGTTTCTTTCTTATGTAAAAAATGCAATTCTGAGAATTAATCTGCTTTGCACTATGATGATGATAGACCTACTTTACGGTTTACGTATAATAGGAAACCGGAAAGTAGTTAATGAGAAACAGTTATTGTAAAATGAATAAAAAGAGATGAATAATCTGTAATTGGAGATTCGTTTTTGGAAAAAGTTAGTTACAGGAGGTAGAAGCCCTCGAAGCTGTCAACAAATTCTTGAATTCTTAGGAAACTACTAACCAGTTCCTATCAATTTTGGTATCAGAGCCGTGGATCCTCCGGGGAGATGCCAGTAACTCGTTCGTCGGAGACACAGAGGGAGAGCGGCATGGAATGGCAGAAAGAATTAACCGCGACGAGGGAGGAATTCAAGCTAGGAATGTCTCTGCTCCAAGAACAATTGTTGAAACTTCTGGCACAATCAAAACATCGGCAGTCTAATAACCTACAAGAAGAACGAGAAGGATTAGCCGATTCAGAAACCGGTCGATTAGAGAGAGAACGAAGATGGCCTGAGAAGGAAAGTTGTCCGAGGAGGCTGGATTTACCAGTCTTCTGCGGAAAAGAGCCGAAAGATTGGAGTTATAGGGCAGAACGATATTTTACCGTGAATCACTTGGGCGAAGAGGAGAAAATTCCGACAGTTGTCGTCTGTCTGGAAGGACCAGCACTCGCCTGGTTTCAATGGGAGAATGCTAACAGGCCGATGAGGGCCTGGTTCGATTTCAAGAGAAGACTCTTTGAGAGATTTGGGGAAGCTAGGAACAGGACAGCGTACGACCAACTGCTCACCATCAAGCAGGAAGACTCTGTCGAAGAATATCAGACGAGATTTGAGCTTCTTCTCTCACGGGTATTCGGAGTGCCAGAACAGGTTTTGTTCAGTGCCTTCTACAACGGGCTGAAGAGAGAAATTAAGGCCGACATTAAACTCATGAGACTGGGCCTTGATGGGCTAATGAAAGCAGCCCAATTAGCTGAAGAAAGGAACGATTTAATTCGAAACGATAAAAAATTGTCGACCAGATGGAGCGCCAGAAATTACCGCGGGTTCGGGTCACAAGCAATACCAGATTCTGCTCCGTCGACTGAATTTCCAGTAGTGCAGGGGACAAAAATTAAACCACCGGAAATTGGCCGAAGAAAATTGACGAAAACGGAAATGAGGATCGGTCGGGAAAAGGGTTTATGTTTCCGGTGCGATGAAAAATTTTCACCCGCTCATCGATGCAAGAATAAAATGTTACAAGTCTTAATGTTACAGGATGATGAAGAGATTAACGATGAGGAACAGGAAATTAAGGGCGGAAAAGAGACGGTATAGTTATCCTTGAACTCGGTCGTCGGTCTTACATCGCCTCACACTATGAGATTATGGGGTAAAATCGAAGGAAGAAAGGTAATAGTGTTGATAGATTGCGGGGCAACCCACAATTTTATTTCTCAAGATATCGTAACGGAATTACACTTAGCCGTTGACACAACCACAGATTATAGTATTCAACTCGGGAATGGAGAATGCTTCAAGAATTGTGGATTATGCAAAAATGTTTTATTATCATTGCCGGAATTAGAAATCAGGGAGAAATTTTTACCCATTCCCCTCGGAAGTTTGGATGTGATTTGGGCATGAGATGGTTGGAATCGATGAGTGAAATGTTCATCAATTGGAAATTACTAACAATGAAATGCTCGGTGGGGAGCCAAAAAGTGATTATTAGAGGGGATCCGAGCTTGACCCGATCAAAGATTTCTCTTAAAGACATGAGGAAGAAAAAGTCATTATTAGATGGGTGAAATGTTGGAAGCCGGAATTATTCGACCGAGTACAAGTTCGTTTTCAAGCTCAATTATTTTAGTAAAGAAAAAGGATGGGAGTTGGCGATTTTGTGTGGACTATAGAGCTTTAAACAAGGAAACTATTAAGGATAAGTTTCCGATTCCGGTGATTAACGAGTTGGTGGACGAACTACACGGAGCAACTATTTTTACAAAGCTAGATTTGAGATCCGGCTATCATCAAATTCGAGTAAAGACGGAGGATATTAAAAAAACAGCGTTCCGACACACGAAGGACATTATAAATTTCTTGTAATGCCTTTCGGATTGACCAACGCACCAGCCACGTTTCAATCTTTGATGAATAAGGTATTCCATCCACACCTTAGAAAGTTTATTCTTGTTTTCTTTGACGATATTTTGCTGTATAGCTCTACTATCGAAAGCCACCGAGAGCATAAGGATTGCTTTAGCGATTCTTCGACAACACCAACTTTTTATCAACGAAAAGAAATGCTCGTTTGCAAAAACAAAGTTAGAGTATTTGGGATATATCGTTTCAGCCGAAGGAGTATCCGCCGATCCAGAAAAAGTTTGAGCTATTACGGATTGGAAGGTACCCAGCTCGCTTAAAGAATTGAGAGGATTTCTCGGGCTTACGGAGTAATATCGAAAATTTGTGTCGGGATATGGAAGCTTAGCATTACAGTTAACGGAACTCTTAAAAAAAGATAGTTTCAAGTGGAGTGAAGAAGCCGAATTGGCCATTAGAAAATTGAAAGAAGCGATGTGTAATTTACCGATATTAGCTATACCCGATTTTCATGAGATTTTTGTGGTTGAGACGGATGCTTCCGGATCGAGTTTGGGCACTGTTTTAATGCAAAAGAATCGGCCTATAGCTTTCTTTAGTCAACAATTATCTCGACAATCCAAGTTAAAATCGGTTTATGAACGGGAATTGATGGCATTGGTTTTGGCAATTCAAAAGTGGAGGCCTTATCTAATAGGTACGCATTTTATTGTTCGAACGGATCAACGAAGTCTGAAATTTTTGATGGAACAAAGAATGGTTGCAACAGAGCACCAAAAATGATTGATTAAGTTGTTAGGATACGACTTTGAAATTCAATATAAAGCGGGATCTAAAAATAAAGCGGCCGATGCACTATCTCGCAAGGAGGAAACGACATGTTTACAAGTGTTGGTGCAAGATAATACACTTGATTTACCGAGAATAGAGAAAGAGATCGAACAAGACGAAAAGTTATAAAAAATTAAGACGGAATTGCAAACAAATGGAATAACGGAACCAGGATATGCCTTGGTTAATGATCTATTGTATTTCGAGGGAAGGAAGGTCATTTCATCATCTTCGGGAGTTATTTCACAGATCTTAAACTTCTATCACGGCGGACCAAATGGAGGACATGAAGGGGTTAGAAAAACTTATCAACGGTTACACAACGAGTTGTATTGGATGGGTATGAAGAAAGATATCCGGAATTTTGTTCAGAAGTGTATGATTTGTCAACAAAACAAGTATTTAGCCATGACGCCGGCGGGCTTGCTGCAACCCTTGCCTAATCCGGAGGATATTTGGGAAGATATTTCGATGAGTTTTATCGAAAAATTACCAAAATCCGAAGGTTTTAACGCAATATTAGTAATTGTGGATCGACTTAGCAAGTATGCTCATTTTATTGGTTTGTGGAAGCCGTATTCAGCTCTAACGGTGGCTGCTATTTTCTTTCGAGAAATTTTTAAACTACATGGAATGCCGAGAACCATAGTCTCCGATTGGGACAAAATATTCGTAAGTACGTTTTGGAGAGAATTATTCAAACTACATGGGACGAAGCTGAATTTTAGTTCAGCTTATCACCCACAATCGGATGGCCAAACGGAAGTCGTTAATCGATCGCTAGAGCTGTATTTGAGATGCTTTTCGGGAGATAAACCGAAGAATTGGGGAAAATGGTTAACATGGGCTGAATTTTAGTACAATACTTCGTTTCATTCCTCTATCGGCATGACACCGTTTCAAGCGGTGTATAAAAGACAACCACCAACACTAATGCACTTCGATCGACCCATTAAGTCGAAAGTGGCCAGCATCGATGATCTGATTTTAGAGCGGGATTCGGTACTCAAGTTGTTGAAGTTCCATTTACAAGTAGCTCAACAAAGAATGCAAGTTTCCTTAAATAAAAAGCGCCGAAATGTGGAATTTCAAGAAGGAGATTGGGTATGGTTGAAAATACAATCATATCGACAAGTTTCGGTGGTGAAGCGCTTGAACATTAAGCTTTCTCCTAAGTATTACGGGCCGTTTCAAATATTGAAGAAGGTGGGAAAAGTAGCATACAAATTGCTTTTACCGGAAACTTCAAGGATACATCCAGTTTTTCACGTTTCGTTATTAAAGAAGTACGTAGGAGAAGTTCGAAAAATTACTTCTCTTCCGGAGCAACTAGTTAGTGCCGACACACGGATGGTGGAACCCGAGCATATCCTGGATATAAAGAAGCAAAGCGGAGACGAAACAAAGAAGGTGATTCTCATTAAATGGAAGCATCTCCAACCTTATGAAGCAACGTGGGAAGACTATCATGTGATACGATCACAATTTCCAGCCTTCAACCTTGAGGACAAGGTTCTTTCGTGGGAAGGGAGAAATGATAGACCTACTTTACGGTTTACGTATAATAGGAAACCGAAAAGTAGTTAATGAGAAACAATTATTGTAAAATGAATAAAGAGAGATGAATAATCTGTAATTGGAGATTCGTTTTTGGAAAAAGTTAGTTACAGGAGGTAGAGGCTCTCGAAGCTCTCAACAAATTCTTGAATTCTTACGAAACTACTAACCGGTTGTTGACTCGTCCATTTCGGCAAATATTTATATGAAATTGGCTGAATTTTTACTCAATCTTGTTGATTTTAGGATAAATTCTAAGAAAAGTTGGGTGAAAATTGACTTAATTTAGAAATTACAATTTTTCAATCGGTTTTAGTTATTATTGGAAGTGTTTGCTGCTGAATTGTTATCAATAACGTTAAATTTGGTTTGTTGGCAGCTCTATTGGAAGAAGAATGATTGCATAAATTGTAGATGGTGGCATTTCAATGACATTGAAGGGCTTTAAATTGCAATCAAAGAGCATTACAACATTTAGCAAGGACCTTTCGGTTTCTATTGAAGATAATTAATTAAGCTGCTGAAATTCTTTGCTAAGTGGAGCCGGAAACGTTGAAAGAATAAGAGAGTTGGCTGCTGAAATTCTAAATTAATGGTGAACAATTAAAGCTCTTATTATGGCTGCATCAAAGGGTAGTTAAAAAGGCAGCGAGAAAAAAAGAGAAAAAAACGAGAGAAAGAAGACGAGAAAGAGCAGAGAAAGGCAAGAAGAAAATCGCAGAGGAAAGGAGCAACATAAAGATTCCGACGAAAAACCCTTTAAAGTTTCTCAGTATTTTCGTTATGCTTTGCAAAAATATGTTTATATTGAATTTCTTTATGAACTAACTTCCGTCTTGGTTAGAGTTGATCGAACTTGATGTGAATTTTCTTTTCGCTTTCTTATGGATCTTGATTGATTAAACAAACACCGTACAAAGTAGAAAAAATCGTTGGAATTCGGAAGGATACAAGATTGATTATTTTCTCATCGAATTGGAAAATTGATAGGAATTTTTAGATAAGTGTTTGTTTGTGATTGTTAATTTTTATTTGGTTTTAATTAACTTTCATGGCTAAATGTTTCGTTTTAACGTGTTAGATTTATTATATATTGTTTTATATCTAATCGATTATAGTCAATTTAACCGTCGAGCAATTCGGAAGGATCTCGACTCCATAAATCTGTCAATTAGTCAAGAGAAATTTATTTGATAAAAAATTTCATATCAAAGGGAGATTAGCTTTAACCAATTTTTATATTTTCAAAAACAAAATTATACTCTTTTAAAAACGTGCAATTAGTCAATTATTCTTAATTAAAAAAAAAACGTAAATTTGTGATAATACAATCGAACTTTATTTTGCAAATCAAATTTAGTGACTGTCCTCGTGGGTTCGACATCCGTTTATTACTATATTACTTGTTCGATACGTGCACTTGCGTTATGCAAAGAATTTAGCTAACACCGGTTCCTATCAGATGACTTCTCATCTACTTCTCATCTTCTGTGCATGTGAGGTCCATTGTTTGTGTGTTTGCTAGAGAACTTTTCACATGTGCATTTGCATTGATGAATGCTAAATTTTTTTTTATCAAGAATGGCAGTAGTAATTATGATTTTTTTAAATTTGATATGTGATAATTGATATGTTTATGCGGGCTTGCAATGAGCTAAATCAAATGTGAATGGAATCGGGTAACGAAGTGATCCAATTTTTGGTGATCTTAGAGAATCTCTATCTCCTCTGAGATTTTGCCAGATGCCATGTGGCTGAAACAGATAACCATGCGAAGAGGTCTAGATAGTTGTTAAGTCTTGAAAAAGACTTAATTATGTCCATCAAACTTATGAAAATTGTTAAGCTTTAAATAAATAATTGTGAGATTTTATGCTGGAAGCTGTAATTGGTGCTGTATCTGGCGCTGCAGCACAGACTTTGCGGGTAGTTAATGAAATTACGTGAATCTCGGTTATTCCGAGATTATTTTTATCTACCCTATTGGTTTCCTTTTATGCAGGGATTATGCTGGATAACAATGGAAAGTGAGAGCTAAAAAGAGATATGATTTGGAGAAGAAAATCCCAAAAATCAAGGGATCCCGAAGTTGGTTTTGGAAAGAGAAGAATATCCCCACAAATCTAGGGATTCTAATTGCTGTTTTGGAAAGAGAAGCGAGCTGCCACGTTTTTAAAAAGGGAAAAGATCAATTCAGCTAGAGGAGACGAGGGAGAGGACGAAAAACGCAGAGGAGAAAACGCAGCCACGCTATACAACGGAACGGAGACCGAAGGCAATTCAAGAACTCGCGGGACGCCACCGGGGTTTTGAAGAAAGCAACGGTGAATCCGTTTATCTTTTATTAAGCGCTGTCATTATGATTTGTGAACAATTATCTTTTGTTCTTTATATTTTCAGCATGAACTAAATTTATCGTGGTTAGATTTTGGAAGTATCTTGTTTTATGAACTCTCGGTTTGTATTTATTTCGTTATTTGAATAGTTCAACTAGGTTTTCACTTCTATCGTGTATAAGTTGGACGCCACAGTTATAACGTACTTAATAATTTCTAACACGCCATTAGAAAATCATCTAGAAAGTAGTTGAATTGCTTGAGTTGTTAAATTAGTTGATTTGTAATTTAACTAAACGTTTTTAATTAATTAAAACGTTAGCTCAAGGAGAAATTAATAAGATCAGTTCTGAAGGTCTCTAAGTCTCAATGTCTTTGCCATAAGATTGGAAAGAGTTGAGAAAAGGAGTCAATCGGTAAGCGACGCCAGCCACCGATTTCATAGATATCTGCCCCGTCAAACGTGCTGTAGTCTGTGCTGTAGCACAGACATA
>QAOC01043342.1:0-26996 GCA_003255005.1 Begonia fuchsioides | reverse complement strand
ATAACATGTTAAGTAGTTATTTATTCAATTAAAGTACAACTAATGCAGTATAAAAGTTATTAATTAAATTTATTGCATTAATCATTATTTGATATGTCACCATTTATTTTAAGAAATAGAATAACAAGGTAAACCTAACATTATGCATGATCAAAATATGTGTGCATGCATGAATGTTTACTTGAACAAGTAAGGATTGTGAAGAACGATTTGTAACTCCAACTATTATTCGTAACTCCAACTATGACCATGCAAATCTCTCATTCTTTACCTGGATCTGTCAAATTTTGACTTTGCAAATCCTGCAATTTGAGAATTAGTCTATGAAACTTCACCTTGCTTATACGAAATTTCTATGATTCTCAGGAGCTCTCTTCTGTGAAGCCGGTTCAGCAACTTCTACCCTTCGACGACAGTAGCCGGTTGACAATGAGGACATCGACCGCCATTGGTGATTCCCCTCTTCAAATAACACTATTAAATAAGGATTTGAATCTGAATTGTGATATTAATTTTGAAGCAATTGTTGGGGAGATTTATTCATAAGAATTGGGGAAGGACATATACTAAAGTCAACAATGACCTTCAAATTTCTTTAGCTATATTAGATTAGTTTGATTTTAAGGAATGTTTTCAATTTTAACAGAATTTAGTTACGGAATTTGTCTAATGTTATTTGAATGTGTAAATTAGCATACCTTGCTATAGAGACGGCATCCAAGAAAGCTGGCTCGTGGGCTCGCTCGGATTGCTACAGTACCGAGCCGAGCCAGGCTCGAGCGAGCGAACCAGGCTCGCTCGCGAGCCCCGAATCCCTCCTCCTGCAGCCCCCTCCCGCGGCTTGATTTGGCGTCGTTGTCTGCGTATCATCGGCAGTCGTCCTCCTCCGGTCTTCGTAGCGTCGAATCTGTCGTCGTCGTCCGCGCTCGTCGTTGTCTTCGTCGCCGTCGCTCCTCATTGTCGCCAACGCTCACGGCGTTGGTCGTCGCTCGGCCTCTCCATCGAAGAGCGTCGCTAGCGTGGCCGCTCCTCTCCCGCTCGTCGGATCTCCCTCCCTCTCCCACCGTCTCCCCTCTCGGTCGCGGGCCCTCGGCTCTCCTCTCCTCTCTCACTCTCTCGCTCTCAAAATCCAATCGTTGGAAGATGCAACGGTTGGATTTTTCTAACCTGTGCAAAATAGGGGTTGAAGGGTGTCGAAAATTCTCTCAAGCTTGAAAAGTTTTCTAACCTTCAGATTTTTAGATAGTATAAAAACGGGTGGAAGGCTGTCAAAAATTTGTAACGATTTCTCTCGAATTCTCTCAAGCTCTCACACTCTCAATTTCACTTGACCAAGGAATTTTTCTGGTGCATTTGATTATTATTCAAACAACTATCAATTACTCATCAAGGTATGCGTAAAATGAATTTTTGAAGATATTGATAATGTTAATTTGTATTGTTACTTAATTTTTTTATTTATTTTGCAGAACTCGTAATTGTGGAATTATAAATATCAATTACCACTTACAAGTTATCATCGAGTAATTGGTGAACGATATCAATTTACAATTTTTTTTGTTATTAATTTACATCGATATGGATGCACATTACGCACAATTTGAATTTTTTCCATCCGATGATGCCGACATTCATGAAATTGGATCAAGTAATTTTGCATTTTCTATGGGTCACACATCCGCCCATGCATCCACATCTTCACCTAAATCTAAAAAATAAAAAATGTCGGATGTTTGGAAATATTTTGAATTGAAAACAATACAAATAGGGAGAAACATAAAAAATATGGCGCAATGCAAATACTGTGCAAAACACTATGCGTATGAATCTACCACTAGCACAATTGGTCGACATTATAAAAAATGTCACGCACACTAACAAACAAGCGACCAGACCCAATTACAATTAGGTGTTGGTGGTGGAAATTTTGTGTATTCATAAGAAAGATTACGCGAAGGTGCTGCAAAATATGTAGCACAAAAAGAAAATTCACTCTCGATATTTGATAGCGAAGTCATTGAACAATTTATGAGGGAATACGTTAACCCTAGTTTTAGACGAATTCCTCGTAATACAATGCGTTCCAACACTTAGGCCGGCTTAAGACCTTGAGTTGACCGAAGTCCCTCTTGGTTGACCGAGGTCTCCAACAATGCGCTCCAACACTTAGCCGAATTATTCCTCTTCCTCTTTAGGCCGGAAATTGGCCGAAGGTGGCCGAAGACTCGGGCTTCACGGGTGAACACTCGATCCGTGAGAATTGGATCGAGCGTCAGTCACTTATTCCATTGGGCCGTAATCCTATAGGATTTTGGCAAGGCCGACGACCGATTCTTCGCTGGTCGTCAGGTCATGGTCGTGCGGGTGGGCTCCGGGTGTGTCATGGCCGGGTGCGCCGGGAACGTCGTGGTCGGGAGCGCTCAGACGGCAATCGAGCACAGCTCTTGGATGCTCCCATTCTGCCTCAGAGATTGTCTCTGAGGTTAAGCTTTCTGCAAAATGAGCACACAAGTTAGTGAAAATGGGCGTGCTCATCGGGGCTAGGCCGATGATGTACTCCAGTTGTACATTAGGACATCATTAAAATGTACAAGAATATGAAAAATGAGTTAATTGCATTATTTTTACACGCACTTATTATGTGTATTTGTATTATGTCAAACTTATAAAAGTAACCTAATGCACTTGGATATATAGTCGTCACTTCTCATTTAATTGATGACAAATGACAACTTCATAAAAGAATATTAAAATTTCGTAGTTGTGAATATCCTCATAATGAAATAACTATTTATCGATAATATTTATTTTACAAGAATATAATATTAGAGATAAAATCTTTAGTATTACATTAGATAATGCTTCCGCTAATGATGTTTATGTTTTGCAATTTAAAGATTATTTCAATTTGATAATTGTCAATCTTTGCTTTTTCATATGCGTTGTGTTTGTTGTTAAGTCTTGAGAAAGACTTAATTATGTCCATCAAAGTTATGAAAATTGTTAGACTTTAAGTAATGAATTGGGGGATTTTATGCTGGAAGCTGTATTTGGTGCTGCAACACATGCTACATCATAGAATCAACGGGCAGCAAAGAAATTATGTTAATTTTGGTAATTCCGAGAATATTTTGACCTGCCCGATTGGTTACCTATTTTGCAGGGATTAGGTTGGATAAAGATGGAAAGCAATGAAGAGAAAAGAGATAAGATTGAAGATATTTAATTGGAAAAATTGGCGGATTGGAGAGAGAAGAAAATCTCCACAAATCAAGGGATTCCAAAATTAGTTAAAATCTCCACAAATCAAGGGATTCCGAATTCAGTTTTGGAAAGAGAAGATAGCTGGCACAATGTTAAAGAGAGGAGCACGATTCAGATCAAGGGAGACGCGGAGGGAAATAGATGAACGAAGAAGAAACGCAGCCACGCCAAATCGAAGCGGATAACCGGAGCCTATTCAAGAACTTGCGGGATGCCACCGGGGTTTTGAAGAAAGCGACGGTGAATCCGTTTATCTTTTATTAGGCTCTGCAATTATGATTCACGAACAATTATCTTGTGTTCTTTTTAATTTCAGCATGAACTAAATTCATTTCGGTTAGATTTTGGAAGTACCTTGTTTTATGAACTCTCGATTTGTATTTATTTCGTAATTTGAATAATTCAACTAGGTTTTCGTTCCTATCGTGTATAAGCTGGACGCCACAGTTATAACGTATTTAATGATTTCTAACACGCCATTAGAAAATCATCTAGAAAGTAGTTGAATTGCTTGAGTTGTTAAATTAGTTTGTTTGCAATTTAACTAAACGTTTTAATTTATTAAAACATTAGCTCAAGTGGAAATTAATAAGATCAGTTCTGAAGGTCTTCAATTCTCAATGTCGTTGCCATAAGATTGGAAGGAGTTGAGAAAAGGAGCCAATCGGTAGGCGACGCCAGCCATCGGTTTCATAGATATCTTTTCCGTCAAACGTGTTGTAGTCTGTGCTATAGCACAGACGTACAGCCGAGAGTGAATAAACAGGAGAAAACAAAATCTAACCTTCCTTATCGCCGAATTTCATTCGTTTATCAAATATGCTTGTCTCCTTTAATTTGTTTACATTTTCCTTTTATTTTACTTTTAACAAAAAAAATCATCAAACTCTTCTCTTTAATTTTATATAACTATTTTACATTTCATTTCGGAAAATATTAGATTCGTTATCCTCGTGGGATCGATAATCTTTTTATATTACTTGACTGTGCACTTGCAGTTTTTAACGACACATTCGCACCAAATAAGTTTTTGGCGCCGTTGCCGGGGATAACAGAATTAAATTTTCTGAATTTTTGTGAAATAGTAAAAAAAAAATAAAATTAAAAACTTCAAAAAAAAGGGTTTTTAAAGGATATTACTTTTCTTTTTCTTTGCAGGTTGATGCAACAAGAAGGAACATGAGACATCGTTCCTTACGACCCATAAATCGAAAGAACCTTCAGGCAAAGGAGAAGACGCACTCGAAACGCAGTGCTGCTAATGGAGCTCGACGCACCCAATGGATCAGAGCACGAACCAGAACCTGTACAGCACGTTAGACCAGAACGTCCATTGAGAGATTACGGCATTCCAAATCTGGACGGATTACACGCTGGAATTGTATATCCAGAAACAAATCAAATCAAATGCGAGCTCAAACCGATAATGTTCCAGATGTTACAAACAATTGGCACTTTCAGCGGAATGCCAACCGAGGATCCGAATGCACACCTTGTAGAATTTTCTCGGCTGTGCGACACATTTGCAGAAGCTACAACACACGGTGAAATTTTGAGGATGAAACTGTTTCCTTACACACTGCGCGACCGAGCGAAAGCGTGGCTCAATTCAATCCCGCGTAATTCAGTAAATTCGTGGGAAGATCTTGCTAAAAAATTTCTGATCAAATACTTCCCTCCAGTCAAGAATGCTAAAATGCGCGGAGAAATTATGACCTTCAAATATAATGATTTGGAATCTCTTTTTGAAGCTTGGGAAAGATTCAAGGAACTTATAAGGCAGTGCCCGAATCATGGTCTATCACCTTGGATCCAACTTGAAACATTTTATAACGGACTGAATTTGCACACAAGAGCCATTCTCGACGCATATGCAAATGGAGCGATTTTATCAAAAACATATACGGAAGCATCTGAACTTTTGGAAAATATCGCAACTAACAACTGCCAGTGGCCTACGAATGAAAGAGGATCTGTGCCGAGGCGAGCTGCTGGAGTTTTTGAGTTAGATTTGATGACTGCGCTCACAGTACAGATGACATCGCTGACCAATGCAATAAAAGGAATGAATCCGCTGAAGGAAGCACCGCAACAGATGCTAAAGCAGCAAGTAATGAGCATCACTTGTTCTTTTTGCGGAGAAGGCCATGTATATGACAACTGCCCAGGAAATCCAGAATCAGTAAATTTTGTTGGGAATAACAGAAGCAATTGGTACAATCCAAGATGGAAACTAGGAAACGGATTTACTTGGAACCAGCAGCAACCCCGTACGAATAACCAGGGATTTCAACAACCACAGCCTGGAAATAATCAAGCAGCAAATTTTCAGCAACCCCGTCAATCTCATTATGAATCTACAAAATCCGTGGAGCAACATTTAGCCGAGTACATGGCTAAAAACGATAATGCAGTTCAAGGATTATCTACTACAATTCAAGGTTTATCTACATTGATTCAGAATCAAATAGCATCACAACGTAGCCTTGAAATACAAGTTGGACAGATTGCCCAATCACTGAATAATAGACAGAATAGAATTTTACCGAGCGACACGGAGGTGCCAAGATGGGATAGCAAGGAACAATGTAAATCAATAACGCTAAGGAATGGGCAAGAGGTTGAGACTGTCAAGGACCCAGAATCGATTGATAAAGAGCTGATGGAAGGAACATATGCAGAACAAGTCCCTACAGAAGAAGCACAGATTACAACTTTAAATGGTGCTACTTCCAGTGAGAAAATTTTAAATGACGTTGCATCCAGTGCTGCAGCGCAGAAGCCACAACACACACCTGTTGTTTTGTATGAAAGACCCCCACCTCCATTTCCGCAAAGGCTTAAGAAGCAGTACGAAGATAAGCAATTTCAAAAATTCTTGGATGTGTTAAAGCAATTGCATATAAATATTCCTTTGATAGAAGCTATGAAGCAAATGCCGACGTATGCCAAGTTTATGAAGGATATTCTATCTCGAAAAAGAAGAGTGGGAGAATTCGAAACCGTAGCCATGACGGAAGAATGCAGCTATTTTCTGCAAAATAAAATCCCACCGAAGTTGAAGGATCCGGGAAGTTTTACTATCCCATGCACTATCAAAAATCACGATTTGGGAGAAGCACTGTGCGATCTCGGTGCGAGCATTAACTTGATGCCATTATCTATTTTTAAGAAGCTGAACATTGGCGCTGCAAGACCCACGTCCGTAACTCTATAGATGGCGGACAGATCGATAGCTTACCCGGAAGAAAAAATAGAAGATGTTTTGGTGAAAGTTGACAAGCTGATTTTTCCGGCAGATTTCATCATCCTGGACTGCGAAGTTGATAGGTATATGCCGATCATTTTGGGGAGACCGTTCTTAGCTATCGGGTGAGCATTGATTGATGTTGAAAGAGGGGAACTTACAATGAGGGTAAATGAAGAAAATGTAAAGTTTAATGTGCTGAAGGCATTGACGTTTCCCGATGAAGAAGAAGAATGTTATAATATTATAGAAGATTGCTGCTCTATAACGTTTGAAAATTCATATAGTGAAGAAGAAGTTGAAGAAGAGACTGAAACAGAAAAACAGCAAATATCAAAGGTGTGGATAAAACCAAAATTTGAATTTCTGGAAAGAGAAAACACTGGAGAAAGGTTACTGAAAAATTTTGTACAAGAGCCGCTGCAGCTTGAGCTGAAGCTGCTGCCGCAGCACTTAAAATATGCATTTCTGGGAGAACAGAATACGCTGCCAGTAATTATATCTTCTGGACTGGACAAGGAACAAGAAGCTGCGCTGATAGCTGTGCTGCAGAAACTCAAGGGTGCAATTCGTTGGTCGATAGCTGACATTAAGGGAATAAGCCCGAGTATCTGTATGCATAAAATTCTTATGGAAGAAAACCACAAACCATCAATTGAACATCAAAGGCGACTTAACCCGGCTATGAAGGAAGTAGTTAAAAAAGAGATTATCAAGCTATTAGATGCGGGGATTATTTATCCAATTTCCGACAGCTCATGGGTTAGTCCTATACATTGCATTCCAAAGAAAGGCAGCACTACAGTGGTTACCAACGAGAACGAAGAATTGATACCGACAAGAACCGTTACAGGATGGAGAGTGTGCATCGATTACAGAAAGCTAAATAAAATGACAAGCAAGGATCATTTCCCGCTGCCATTTATTGATCAAATGTTGGATCGGTTAGCAGGAAAGGAGTTCTACTGTTTTCTTGATGGTTACTCGGGATATAATCAAATCTCTATCTCACCCGAAGATCAAGAAAAGACTACCTTCACCTGCCCGTACAGAACTTTCGCGTTTCGAAGAATGCCCTTCGGCAACGCTCCAGCCACTTTTCAACGATGCATGATGTCAATTTTTTCAGATATGGTGGAGCATGTTATGGAGATTTTCATGGACAACTTCTCGGTAATGGGTAACTCCTTTCAAGACTGTTTAAATAATTTGGAAGTGGTTCTCAAACGTTGCTTAGAAACAGATCTTGTGTTGAATTGGGAGAAGTGTCACTTTATGGTTATCGAGGGTATTGTTCTTGGCCATCGGATTTCGAAAGAAGGAATTGAAGTTGACAAAGCGAAGATCGAAATTATAGAAAAACTGCCCCCACCGACGAATGTTAAGGGTATAAGAAGTTTTCTAGGACATAGTGGTTTTTACCGTCGATTCATAAAAGATTTTTCTAAGATTACGAAACCATTATGCTCTCTGCTAGAAAACAATAAGGCATTTGTATTTGATGAAGCATGCCTCACAACATTCACGGAGTTAAAGAAGAGGTTGGTTTCAGCGCCTATTATTATTGCACCGGATTGGACTTTACCGTTCGAACTAATGTGCAATGCCAGCAACTATGCGGTGGGTGCAGTTCTGGGGCAGAGGAAAAACAAAAGTTTTTGTTCGATCTACTATGCAAGCAAAATGTTATCGGAAGCTCAAGTAAATTATACGACTACGGAAAAAGAGTTGCTTGCAGTGGTCTTTGCTTTTGAAAAATTCCGGCAATATCTTGTCGGGACCAAGGTTATAGTTTACACGGATCACTCGGCTATAAAATATTTAGTCACAAAGAAGGATGCCAAACCAAGATTGATTCGGTGGGTCCTTTTACTGCAAGAATTCGATATTGAAATCCGAGATAAAAAGGGTACAGAAAATCAAGTTGCTGACCATTTATCAAGGCTGGAAACTGAAAAAGAATTGAATGACAGCATACCGATCCTAGAGAATTTTCCAGATGAACAATTGTTTCAAGTTTCTGCAGCTCCATGGTATGCTGATATAGTGAATTTTTTGGTCAGCAAAGTTATTCCGTTCGGTTATTCTTATCAACAGAGAAAAAAGTTTTTACATGATGCTCGTAACTATTTCTGGGAGGAGCCATATTTGTTTAAACAGTGTCCGGACCAGATTATGAGAAGGTGTATTCTAGAAGATGAATTTTCATCTGTGCTGCAGCACTGCCATACAACACCATACAGAGGACACTACAGAGGAATAAGAACAGCATCAAAGGTTTTGCAATCAGATTTGTACTGGCCTACACTATTCAAGGATGCCAATAAATTTGTTAAAACATGTGATAAGTGCCAGCGGAGTGGGAACATAT
Source organism: Begonia fuchsioides (assembly GCA_003255005.1). Lineage (NCBI taxonomy): Eukaryota > Viridiplantae > Streptophyta > Magnoliopsida > Cucurbitales > Begoniaceae > Begonia > Begonia fuchsioides. Next base: position 18,114 of record QAOC01043342.1, on the reverse strand, counting down.
CAAGAAAACATGAGATGCCACTCACAAATATTTTAGAAGTCGAGCTTTTCGATGTTTGGAGAATCGATTTCATGGGGCCATTTCCCTCATCGTTCGGAAATCAATATATTTTATTAGCAGTTGATTACGTCTTCAAATGGGTAGAAGCGGTGCCATTACAGAAAAGTGATGCCAAAAGTGTTACGGGTTTTCTACATCGAAATATTTTCACTCGATTCGGCACTCCAAAAGCAATCATAAGCGATGGTGGAAGTCATTTTTGCAATAGGCAATTTTAGAGCTTATTAGCTAAATATGGGGTAAAGCATAAGGTGACTACAGCTTACCATTCGCAAGCAAATGGACAAGCAGAGGTGTCGAATCGAGAAATTAAAAAGATTCTGGAAAAGGTAGTCAACCCCGGAAGGAAAGATTGGGCATCTAAGCTGCCAGATGCGCTATGGGCATACCGTACAACATACAAAACACCGATTGGAGGATCTCCTTTCAGACTGGTTTTTGGAAAGGCATGTCATCTCCCAGTTGAGCTAATTCACAAGGCTCACTGGGATGTTGCGAAATTAAATTTAGATGCAGATGCTGCTGGAGAGAAAAGGATGCATCAATTAAATGAGTTGGATGAATTTTGATTAAATGCTTACGAGAATGTTGCAGTGTACAAAGAGAAAGTAAAAAAATGGCACGACAAAAGTATACAGGAGAGAACGTTCAAGATTGGAGAGAAAGTACTTGTTTATGACTCGAGACTAAAACTTTTTCCCGGGAAGCTAAAATCGAGATGGTCAGGACCATTCTTGATATCAAATGTCACGACCTTTGGAGTGATTGAACTTTTCAACGAAGCAACCGAGAAATATTTCAAAGTCAATGCACAAAGAGTAAAACACTTTCTGGAAAATATAGTAGGCGATGAACAAAATTCGTCTGTGTTGTTGAACGACGCTGCATAATGCGCTGCAGCGTAGAGTCGGGCCGTCGACTTTAAAACAAGCGCTTCAGGGAGGCAACCCTCAGTGATTTTTAATTTTTAAAGTCTATTTTACTGTTGCTGAGTCTATTTAGGGTATTAGAGTTAAGTTAGATTTTTTTTATTCTTTTCCAAATCTCAACCTATTTTCGCTCCTATTCTCCCTATATTTCTTTTCCTATTTGTAGATTTTCTTCCTTCGGTGCTGCGACCTTCTCCCTTATAGCCGAGCAGATTGAGCAGGCATGGCTTCTACATCTTCGAGTGTTGCAACATCTTCATCAAGGAAGCAGCAAAAGACTGAAATTAGGGTTACAGAAGCGAGTCCAAAGATGACCGAAAAGGGAAAACGGAAGGTGCGAGTTCAAACAAAGGAAAGGGAGGTCTGCCCGATTGCACCAAAATCGCGGAGAGTTCTGCGACAACGGGTTCGAACCGCTGCTCCCCAGATTCTGAACACGGCTACAGAACCGCACCTAGTAGACGAAGAATCTAGTGACAAAGAAGAAATACCACTGATTCGGACAAAAAAGGCAAGGGCAAATTCGAGTTCATCGGAGCCCGCATCACCAAAACCCGAGATTGCTGACATTCTGCTCGAGATGAAGAAAAATCCCACAAAATTCATGAAGGTTGTGATTTGTGAAAAAACTTACATTAGGCGTCCCAAGGAAACCCCCTGCTTAACGCTTATTCAAGAAGAAAATGAAGAACAAACTCCACAGCAGCCACCACAGCACCAGAACATGGAGAATCAGCCACATCCTGTTGCCTCCCAAAATCAGCAAGCTTCGGAAAAGGTTAATTCGGCAAAGACAAGTGACACAAATTTATCTTCGGGTACCCCAAAAAGAAGGGTCAAGATGTCTGCAAGAAGGATAAGGAAAAAGGCACCCAAGTTTATCACTGAGGAAGCCGAGCAAAAATTTGCGCAATTCAACAAAAGGTCGCTTGCTGTGGAAAAAAGTTTTGAACAACTGGATGGTACTTTTTCTCACTTCCCTACATATATTACCAGTGTTATATCTAGTAGGGGATGGGAGAAATTTTGTGCAAAACCAAATGATCCAATTGGAAATTTAGTCCGGGAGTTTTATGCTAATTTTGATGAGAATGACCCGGAATTCGTTACTGTGAGAGGAAAAACAGTAAACTTCATGCCGGATGTCATCAAAAAATATTATGAAATCCCGAACATTCGGGACGAATACACATAATTGTTGGTAGACGATTCAGCCTCCTTCCTTCAAGAAGTGCTGTTGCATATTGCTGAACCGGGGACCTCATGGGATATCTCCAAAGCCAGAGCCTACTCCATACCGAGAGTAAGTTTGAATTCAAAAGCAAAGGTATGGTACCATTTCATTAAATATAAATTATCACCATCGTCTCATGGTCAGCACGTGATTAAGGAGAGAGTTATACTTTTATACTGCTTGATAACTAGAAAATCCATTGATGTTGGCTTAATAATTTTCAATGCTCTCTGTGCAATCACGATGAAATGCAGCAGCCAACTATTGTTTCCTTCTCTTGTTTCGGATTTATGTTTAGTTGCAGGAGTGCAAGTTTCGGATCAGGACGAAAGGATAAAATCTGCTTGCTTCTGCCAAGAAAACTGCTTCGCAGTCTGCCGCTGCATCTTCCGCTACAGCTCACTCCACAGCGCAGAGCCTTCAGCTCATGGAATCCAGACTCAGTATGCTTGAGGTACAACTTCAATGCCTTACTGATAATGTAGATTCCTATTTCTCTTATGCTACAGCAAGGGACACATCACTATTCGCAGCCTTGAAGCAAAACCCGAAAAACTCCAAGATTCAATTTCCAGCCTTTCCTAAATTGTTCGGCAGCCCGACAATGCCTCATTCAGATGATGAGGCACAACACTAAAATCCAGGGGAGTAATTTTTTTTACTGGTGTTTTAACTGTTTTACTTTTTCCTTGTCAACATTGGGGACAATGTCTGATTTGAGTTTGGGGAGGGTAGTTAAACACTAGTAAAAACAAAATGAAGGAAAAAGAGTCGGTAAAGAGAATAAGATATTTTCGACTTTGTCTAGGATATTTCAGCAACTTAGTTTATCAAAAACCAAATCGTTTTTAATCTTCCAAGAAACAGGTTAGGATATCCCGACTATTTCTTTCCCACACAATCCTCCTCAAAAGGTATTAATGTTGAGAGCAAGATATTTACGTCGAACATGCATGATTTGGAAACTTTATCTTAGATGATGAGAAGACAAGTGTAAGCGAGAAAGTTTAACTTAGGATTAGGCCAACATTAAAGTTCAAGGGCAGAATTTTATAAAAAAAAAAAAAAGAAGAGCAATGACTCTATGAAAAAGTTCTATGTCCCACCAAAACTCAAACAAAATGGGGGACCAAAAAAAAAAAATGGTGTTCTTCTTGGAGGGAAGTATTTGCTGAGTAACTCGGGGGCCGGTACCCATACGTGCTTTCAAGTAACCAAAGAGAAGACACCAATAAAATGATTCCCTTAAAAGTTATTATTGGCCTGTTTTATTTTGGATAATCTTTATTATGTTTGAAATTTCTGATTCGAAAGAGAAGGTGAAACAATTTATGCATGTTGCGATGTTTCTAATTGCTCAATATATTAATTCGTTTGAGGCGGCACACACACACACTATTGAAAGAAATTGAATGATTGAATGACCTGAATTGAGGGAGATTCTAGATGATTTGGTGGTTGATAAACTTTATTGCTTTAATTTGGAATGATATAGGCAATTGTCGGAAATATGTTATCTTTTTGTTGACTAATTTTACTTTGTTTTCTTTTTGCTTTACATTACTTGAGGGCGAGCAATGGATTAAGTTTGGGGATGTTGTTAAGTCTTGAAAAAGACTTAATTATGTCCATCAAAGTTATGAAAATTGTTAGACTTTAAGTAATGAATTGGGGGATTTTATGTTGGAAGCTGTATTTGGTGCTGCAGCACACGCTACAGCACAGAATCAGCGGGCAGCAAGGAAATTATGTTAATTTTGGTAATTCCGAGAATATTTTGATCTGCCCGATTGATTACCTATTTTCCAGGGATTATGCTAGATAAAGATGGAAAGAAATGAAGAGAAAAGAGATAAGATTGAAGATATTTAATTGGCGAAATTGGCGGATTGGAGAGAGAAGAAAATCTCCACAAATCAAGGGATTCCAAAATTAGTTAAAATCTCCACAAATCAAGGGATTCCGAATTCAGTTTTGGAAAGAGAAGATAGCTGGCACAATGTTAAAGAGAGGAGCACGATTCAGATCAAGGGAGACGTGGAGGGAGATAGACGAACTGAGAAGAAACGCAGCCACGCCAAATCGAAGCGGATAACCGGAGCCGATTCAAGAACTTGCGGGACGCCACCGGGGTTTTGAAGAAAGCGACGGTGAATCCGTTTATCTTTTATTAGGCTCTGCAATTATGATTCACGAACAATTATCTTGTGTTATTTTTAATTTCAGCATGAACTAAATTCATTTCGGTTAGATTTTGGAAGTATCTTGTTTTATGAACTCTTGGTTTGTATTTATTTCGTAATTTGAATAATTCAACTAGGTNTGCATTTTATTTCTCCGCATATTGATGCAATTAGAAATGCAATTTCTTTTATTACTTCTTCTAACTCCCGACAACAAGAATATAAAGAATTTTGTAAAGCGGCTAATCTTCAACCTAGAAAATTAAAAACGGATGTATCAACAAAGTGGAATTCAACATATTTAATGTTAGAACATGGTAAACCATATTGGAATATAATTTGTGAATTTATTAGTAAAAAAACACAAGGTATTACTTTAGATAATAGTAGTTGTGATATGGATAATTTATTTCTTGATTTTTTGAAACCATTTTTTGAAGTTACTAAAGAATGTTCGGGAATTTATTACCCGACTATGCATCTTGTTCTTCCTATATATTAGTTTATCCATCTCGGAGTCCACGTTGCTTGTAAGAAGTATATCATCCACATAAACAAGCATAAACATCAAGATGTCTTCAACGTTGTAGACGAACATTGATGGATGTATGTGAGAGACTCGAAAACCATAAACATTTTCTTTTGTTGCTAATTCTTTTAGCCCACCATAATATAGATGTCTATACCGTAAGCTCCATAAGCTTGTTTTCTCTTTTATGTTGACTTGCAAACACATCTCTTATATATTCTTCAAGTTGAGTTTGAACATCCAATTTTTTGCCATCTCCACATGTGCGAGTAACCGACCATGTTTTTCATTTAAGTGCAACATCCGGTCTTTAGTGAAAATCAAACACTAATTTCTCTAATAATTGCTCAATGCTAAGAATATTACTCTTCAATTCCGTTACATAGTATATATATTCCATAATACATTCTTTTCCATTTTTTGGGAAAAACATATTTTTCCTTGGCCTTTTATTTGGACCTTCGATGCATCTCTAAAAAACACCTATCTTTCTCTTATCTCTTGCATATCAACAAAGAGATGTTTGGTGCCACACATATGATTACTAGAACCGGTGTCGAGGTACCACATCATATCTCTATTTAGAGTGATGCCTTCATGGGTTATTATGAGAATGTCATTATCTTTGTTCTCAACTTTTGTGATTAGATTCACATTTTCTTCCACCTTCTTTTCAAAGTATCAATCATTTGCGCAGTGTCCATATTTGCTGCAATTGTAATATTCGACATTTGGAGGATTTAATTAACCACCTATTCCATAAGCGCGATCTCGTCTACATCAATTTTGTTGGCTTGGTTGTCCTCTTTTTTTATTTTTATTTCCAAAATCACGACCTCTTCTGCAATCGGAACTGTGACCTCGACAACCATGTCATCTTCCTTGGTTGTGTTGTGCATACAATGTCTTATCCTCCTTGATGATCATCTTTGTTTGTAACACCTCCTCCAAGACCTCTTTTTTATTTTCTTCTTTCGTTGTATATGAGCTTCAAGAGAGCCCGCGAGTTCATCGACAAACATTTCTTTCAAATTTTTGATTCCTCGATTGCACATGCAACATTCTCAAAATTATTTTTCAATGATTGGAGAATTTTCTCGACAACTCTTGCATCCGTGAGAATTTCTCTAATTTGTTTGAGTTGATTCGTTATTTTTAGCACACGAAGATGAAGGAATCAACTCAAACAAATTGGAGTCAGAATAATTTCTCCAATTGGAGTCAGAATAATTTCTTTGAGTTGATTCCTTCATCTTCATGGCCTCCAACTCGTCTCGTAGAGTTTGAAGACATACTTGTTTAACTCGATCAACATCTTTGAACACTTTTTTCAAAGTATCCCATCCTTGTTTCGAAGTTGATGCACAAGGAATCTTCTACGAACCTGACTTATCTACTGCTTGGAATAAGAGAAAGAGACCAGTTTTATCCTTCATTTACATTTCTTTCAATGTTTTCAATTGGTTCGTTGAGGAGAAACCAACATTTTCTTGCTCATCGTAACCATTATTTGTTACTTCTCATGCATCTTGTGCACCGAGTAAAGCATGTATTTGGATACTCCATTTTTTGTAGTTTGTCTTGGTAAGCCGTGGTAGTGGCGTTTGCTACAACATTGAGCTTTCATAGTTCGACATAGCTCTGATACAAATTTTAAAGAAATCAAAAATTGAAAAATTGAGTTTCTAGAGAGGAGAAGGAACAAAATATGGAAGAGAGAACAAATTGTGAACTCTTGTCATCTTTTTATTTCGTTCAGCCACTATATATAATACAAAATTACATGACTTACATTAAAAATGAAATTAAAACAAACTCTTACACTCTTTATTCTTCTCATAATAATTTTTTGAGATTTTGTTACTAAAATGAACATAACTTCTTTCAAAGTACTCAAAATGATCTGAAACTTAAACCATTGCAAACTAGACATCTGCGGCCTAGAAATCCATAGGTCACACAATAAATTTGGTGACTGTCTTCTCTTTCAAAATTATATCAAAGTATACCTAAAAAACTAACGAGTTTTTATTACTATTTATTTAATAGAGTTTAATGCTCGACAGGATAGAAGTGGGAAGGAGATTTGTCAGATAAACGGTGGTACTGAAAGCATACAACCAGTACTTCACTGATAGGTTTGACTAAAAAAAGGAGGGAAAGTTTGACTGCTAGGACATGGCGGTTTTTATGTTTTACTCGTTCATTTTGAGCTAGAGAGTAAGGACAAGAGACTCGAAAAGTGATTCCCAAGGACTAAAAAAAGTAATTAAGTGCACAAAATTCACCTCCCCGATCCATTTGAGTGGATTTGATGGTCACACCAAAATGGTTTTGAGAAAAAGCAGTGAAGTTTCGAAATATAAGGTCAACTTGATCTTTTGTTTGTAATAAGAATTACCATGTATATCTAGTGCAATCGTCAAAGATTAAGAGAAAGAATCAAAACATCGACAAATAGTGTGGAATAAGGGCCCCAACCATCCATATGTATAAGATCAAAAGGTAAGGGAGCATGCAAAATATAATTTTTATAAGGTAACTGATGAGTTTCCCTCAACGGACAGATCAAGCAAGGAGTACTGACCGAGTTTTCGGAAAACGAAAAATTACAAGTATTAGTAATAGACTTGACGATGGAAACAACAGGAAGTCCAAGAGTTTGTGCCGGAGATCAAAGTCTTGAAGGATCATCATATACAGAGCTGAAGGTGGAACAATATGTGGAGGTAGCTGGCGAGGAAGGAGATATAGACCATTAACGAGACAGGGGTGGAAGCCAAATGAGGTTAATTATCAGCATTTAGCTTGACTGCAAAATTTTTGTTGAGGGAAAGGAAGGGTAGGAATGAGAAGGATGACTATAAGTGGATCTCGCTGGTAAAAGACGCCATTGAAGGTACAAGTTCTCATACCAAGTTAGAAGGTGAAGGAGAAAGACACATGGCTCAATTATAATCACATGGAAATAACTAATATTAGACATACTCCTTGACAACCTTCTATGTGATTGCACTTAAACAACCCCTTCCCTCGAGGCATGTCATTAGAGACGGGGAATCCTTTATAGAGTTGCTTGTCAAATTGAGCAAATCTACCAAATCAAATGCGTCTTGCATAGTTGAGCAAGTGCTTGGGAGGAGGACCATGACAAGAAAGGAGAGTGACCAAGGTCAAGCACGTTAACCAACGAAGAAGAAATCTTGCAAGGATAATGAGATCTTGGATTTGATGAAAAATTCTTTTCAGTGACAATACACTAAACTAAGAGTTTTTAAAACTATGAAATGCATTAAAAAAAGTACAAGATCCTTCTCACGATCAAGGCATAGGCAGTATTCAATAGTCAAGTCACATTAAGAAACATAACGAATTAAGAAGCTTCGTTGGCATTCAAAACAAAATCAAGATTAAAATACCAATCAAAATAATATTGATTAGTTTTTTGAATGCCATGTATTGGAACCAAAACTAAGAAAAAAAATGACAAAAATCAGGTTACCAAGACCCTATGACATTCGATCACGCTATGGCTATGAAGTGGTGAATCAGACACTAAAGGCTTGACCTGGTGGGTAAGTGACATGCCATGGGATGCCTTGCATATAACCATACCTCAAAGAGTCCTCACCCGAGTCCGAGCTAAGGAGTTTTCTAACCAATTTGCTCTTTTTGTAGGAAATAATGAGTGCAAGATAATTATGGAGGAACCTACCCCGAAAGACTTGGAGCAACCCAAACATCTCCTCATATGGGAAGCCTTAGAAATAGAGGTCAAGATTGAGTCATCTTCGAGCTTGGAACACCATGGAGGGAAGTGCAAAGCCGAAGCAAGGAAGGAGAATAAACTGGGTACAAGTCGGGTCTAGGTCAGGTTTAGGTCGGGGCCCATGGAGCATGACACAAACCCAATCGGAATTCCTTTTCTTTAGTTTTATTTTATGCCTTTTAATTTTGCAAAAACAATCATTTAGGATTTTATGGGTTTGGCATGGGTTTGGTGTGGGTTTCTATAGGTTTGGTATGGTTTTAGAGTGGGTTTTACCTTTTGCATGAGTTTTTGCTTTTGAGAGTGCTTGGATGGCAGCCGGTGGAAGGGGAAATTAATTTAGGGGACAACTCTTCCTTAGTCTCCCCCAAATCGGGTAAATGTTGGGTGGTCCTTTCCACCTTTTTTTTTGTGCAAGGACCAAATCGGGTAAAGCTCTTGGATGCCATCCGATTTGGTTGCTCCTCTCTAATGTGAGAGAGATTAAAACTCTCTCATCACCGAGCATTGTAGTCAGTTGATTTTGAATACAAAGAAGCTTTTGCATCTTCTTTCTTGGCCGGTTTTCTACCTCAAAGACTCGGCTCTCCAGTGAGTAATATTCGGCAAAATCCGAGAGCATCCTCCAAGGTTTTTGCTTCCCTTCCAAGCTAGGGTAAGCTAGGCCGTACTATAGGACTTCAACCACTTCCCCGTGGTCTTAGGGTAAGCGTGTAATCCATATTAGCTATTCTCCATCTCCGGTTATCTCCCGACTCCTCCAAGTTTTTACCCCCATTTTTGGAGGTTAAGCTCTCCTCTCATTCCCTAATAACCCCTCTGAATCTCAGCTGCAAAATCTGTATGAAACTCGAGAATCACCTTTCCCAATAACACCTATTTCTGGCCCTTTTATTTGCCTTTTACCCACCCGATACCCGTTTTGTTCCATATTCCATTCTTGAATCATATCATTTGGTATCAGAGCCATTCATCCCTTCCCACTCTTTCATTTTTCTCTCATTTTGGCTAACTTGTGGAGTTAAAGCATGATGACTCGAAGTGGACCCAACCATAACCCCCCAACCGAGACCATATTCCACCACAAAACCCACCTTCGGTGACCCCTAACCTGGATGTTTCCGAGTCTAGCATACAAGGACAGCTAGATGAGATTCACAAGAAGTTTGAGATGGTATTCCAAAGGTTGGAGGTAGCCTTCCCTCCAATGAAGCTCCCTCCAACCCCTGCTCCAAGGAGAAGACCCAGGAATGAAATGAGGAGGCCTCGACATTAAGCAATCAAGGACTCCGATGAAGAGTTTGGTTACAGTGACCAACCCAACCGTGAAGATGAGATGAGGAATATCAAGGTAACCATTCCACCCTTTAATGGATCCTGCAATGGTGGTGCGTTCCTTGATTGGGTTGAAAAACTAGATAAAGTGTTTGAATGTTATAACTACTCAGAACGGTTGAAATTACAATAGGTTTCTTTGGAGTTAACCGGTTATGCTAGTTTATGGTGGGATAGTTTGAAGGCCCAAAGGAGGCATGATGGAGAGGATGATATTCCTACTTGGAGGGCCATGAAACTCTTCATGAGGAAGAGGTTTGTGCCGAGCCACTACAAACAAGAACTCTTCCTCCAACTCCAAACAATGAAGCAAGGAAACCTCTCAGTGGAGGAGTATTTGACCAAATTTGAAACGCTTAGGATTCGGTATGACCTAGATGAACCCGATGAACAAATCATTGCAAGGTTCCTACGAGGTTTAAACAAGGAGATTGGAGACATAGTGGAACTACAACCAATCGATACCATGGATGCAGTCATTCAACTTGCCATGAAAGTGGAGAGGCAAGTCAAGAGAAAGGCAAATAGGGTGGTTAACCAATTTTCTCCCAAAAGCTCCCCTCCTTACAAGCCCTTTTCTAAGGTCGAGGAAAAGCCCCCTTATGTAAAGCCTAGGTCCCAAAAGAAAGAAGGTGACGGGAAACCTAATGATGAAAGCAATTGGTCTCGAGCAAGGAAGATCAAATGCTTCAAGTGCCTTAGCTTAGGCCATATTGCTTCTCAATGCCCAAACAAGAGGGTCATGATTCTTAGGGATGACCCCAATGAATTCGTGAGCGAGGATGAATTGCTGGAAGAAGCTAGTGAGGAGCAAGAACCCGAGGAGGAGATTTTTCATGCTCAAGAGGGACCCCTCTTGATGGTGATTCGAAGAGTTCTATCCTCCCAAGTCCGAAGTGATAATTTTCATATATTCCATAGTTAATTCCTTATTCACAGAAAGGTATGCTCTCTTATCATAGATAGTGGGAGTTGTACCAATGTGGCATCTCAGGATCTTGTGGAAAAATTGGGGCTCAAGACTATGTTGCACCAGAACCCTTACAAGTTGAGATGGTTGAACGACAAAGAAGACATCAAGGTGACCAAAGAAGTTAACTTGGAGTTTTCAATCGGTGGATACAAGGATAAAGTGCTTTGTAACGTGGTGTCGATGAGTGCAAGCCACATTTTTTTGGGAAGGCCATGGCAATATGATCGGTGGGTCCTTCATGACGGTTACACCAACCATTATTCCTTCAAGTTTGAAGGGACAACAATAAAGCTAGCTCCTCTTGGCTCGGATCAAGTTGCTAAGGATGAGACCGAAAGGAAGTAAGGTATGACTAAATCCAACTTTTTCATGTCGAAGAAAGAGTTGTTGAAGTCCAGTTTGGAAGGAGGGCCGATTGTGATGTTGATGTTCCAGGAAAGGATGAAGGAAATTGAAGCGATCTCTAAGGAGGTCCGAGCACTTCATAGGAGTTCCAAGACATTTTCCCTGAGGAGTTTCCACAAGGGTTGCCATCCAGGCATTGAGCACCAAATCAATCTACAACCGGGAGTAGTGCTTCCTAATCGTCCATCTTATAGGTTGAACCCCAAGGAGGCCGAGGAGCTTCAAAGACAAGTGCAAGAACTCCTAGACAAGGGCTACATTCGGGAATCCTTGAAGATGGTAGCTTCCGGATGTGTGTGGATAGCCGAGCCATCAATCAAATTACAATCAAGTACTAGTTCCCAATTCCTAGACTCGAAGACATGTTGGATGAGCTTAGTGGGGCATCTTATTTCTCCAAGGTTGATTTGAAGAGTGGCTATCATCAAATCCGATTGAAGGAGGGAGATGAGTGAATCAAGTGCTAGGGGCATAAGTCTCATACTTGGGGTTGATTTCTTCAAGTATGGTCTCTTCGAATGGTTAGTAGTGCCTTTCGGGCTATCTAATGCCCCTAGCACGCTTATGAGACTTATGCATTTAGTGCTAAAAGATTTCTTGGGAAAGTTTTTAGTGGTTTACTTTGATGATATCTTGGTATATAGTTTGGATTTTCATACTCTTCTTGGACATCTTAGATTGCTATTTGAAACACTCCGAACCACTAGATTATTTGGTAATTTGAAGAAATGTGGTTTTGTGCAAGAACAGATCTATTTCTTAGGGTTCATTATTACTAAGAATGGTATGGAGGTAGATGATGCCAAGATAGAGTCAATTCGGGAATGGCCCACTCCCAAGAGTGTTTCGGATGTATGGAGCTTCCATGGACTTGCTTCTTTTTATCATAGATTCATTCAAGGTTTTAGCACTATTGTTGCCCCCTTAACTGATTGCACAAAAAAGGGAGAGAGTTTGTATAGACCTCGAGTTGTCAATAAAGCTTTGAGTTAATCAAGCTCAAGCTTTGTGAAGCACCCGTGCTCATGCTTCCCGATTTCCTCAAAGTTTTTGAAGTAGAGTGTGATGCATCCGAATTGAAAATTGGTGTGGTCCTTATGCAAGAAGTGACATGCCTCGGGATACATCCTCTCAAGGAGCAATCACCCGAGCCCGAGCTCGGGGATTTCTAACAAGTTGGTTCTTTTTGTAGGTGATGAAGCATTCAATATTTTAATGAAGGAATCAGATCCAAAGGATGAAGAACAACCTAAGCACCTCATCAAATGGGAGGATAGCTCGGGAATTAAAGAAGGAAGCCGAGAAGCACAAGGAAACAGGTAAAGGTCGGGTTTAGGCCGAATCCGAGAACTTGGCACAAACCCGAGCACAAATTGAAGATGACCGGCTTTCTTCCCCCTTTTTATTGGCCCAATCCATTTATTTTCCTTTGCACAAAAAATGCTTTAAGGGCCCTTTGTTTGGGGCATGGTTTTTGCTTGGAGTTCGTGTGAGTGGGTTTCTATTTTTGTGTTTCTATTTTTGTCAAAAGGTGATGTAAACCAACTCCACAAGCAACCAACTGCAAGCACGGCCTTCTCACAATTAAATGGCCGTCCTTGGGAGGAGAAAATTCAGAGGAGTCACCCTAGAGAGCCATCATCACCTGCCCTTTGAAGGAGGTCATCATTTTTGCTTGTTCTTGTATGCAAAACCCAAATCGGGTAACTCAATTTTGAGCCATTGGATTGAGCTTTTTGATAACGGCCAAGGGTCTATAAATACCACCCTTGGCACCTCTTTGTGGAATTTTTTTTGGACTTAAGAAAATTCAGATTGCTTTGTGCATCTCTTCCTTTGCGATTTTATCCCAAGACTTGTTGTTTCTCCGGTGAGTAATATCCGGCGATATTATGAGGGTTTCCTTTGGTTTTTGCTATCCTTTGAGCTAAGGGTGAGCTAGGCCTTGCTACAGGTCTTCAGCCACTCCAAAGTGGACATTAGGGTAAGCGTGTAATTTCCCATTGGCTCTTCTCCATCTTTGTTTTCTTACATTTTCCGAAACACCACCATTTCTTGTTTCAAAATTTTTGTTTGAGCACCTGACGCCGTCATCTGCATAACTTTCATTTCCTTGAAGTTTTTAAAGGATCAAGATTAACCTAAGTGGGGGCGGGGGGGTGAATTAGGTTAAATAAACTTTTTAAAGACTAAGTCAAATTCGTGCAAATTGTTTAGTTATTTCCAAACTCTAGTGCGGAATTCTTAAACAAATAACTAAGAGTTTAAAGTAAAGAGAATGACACTGGTTTGGTAACGCGGTTCGGCCAACCTTGCCTACGTCTGTGCTTTAAGGTACCTCCTTGAAGATCTTTCCCGCTCAAACCTTGAGCTTCACTACGATTGACTTAAGGATGTCAATCAAACATTTGACTATTTTCTTGAAGGAGCGTCACCCCCTTTACAATGATAGTTAAAATAGAACAAATATAATTTGTACGGTTATAAAAACCGACTCACTCAATCTCAAGAATGATATACACGGGTTGTAGTAGGATTTGAGAGAGTAAAAAGTCTGAGAAGAATTTGGCAGTATTTTGTCGTAGTTTTATCTCGTCAAATCTTCTTCTCAAAATGAGCTTGCTTCATCTATTTATAGTTTGCTGCTCATCTGCCTAAATGGGTCGACACAAGCACTATCCGTTAGACACAGCGAAGATATAGCCGTTGAGAATTTTCTGTCCGTTGGTGCTGATCGGTCGACATAACTTTTTGTTGCGGTTGACATAAATTCTTCTCTGGAATCTTTGGGGACGATACAATGTTTGTGCGGTCGACATAACTCTGAAGAATCCATCTCTTAGAAAATATGGGGTCGACACATGTAGGTTGGGGTCAACACAAATCTATAGGATCCGTCTCTGAAAAAACTGAGGTCGACATATTTTGAATGATGGAGTCGACATGTAAAGTGCAGGCTCAGCTTTGAGTGGTCGACACATAGATAATAAGGTCGACACAATGAATTTTCTAGGGTTGACACAGACAATTTGGATAGGTCGATACAAATTATGAAAGACTAAGCTTCTGAATTTTACAAGGGTCGACACAAGACACTATGGGTCGACACAAAATACTGCATATATTTGAAATTTTTGCAGCACTAATTGTACCCTTCAAAGAGGGTATTACTTATGAATGGTTAAGTATAATTTAAACATTGTAAAGTAGTTTATTTTATCTTTCATGCTTATTTTACATAGTTATCATAAAAATAATTGATTGCTTTAAAAACACTTTTAAAGCCAACAATCTCCCCATTTTTGATGATGACAAAAACTTTTGAAAGATAAATTGCTCCCTCATAGACATAGCATGTATAAAAGATATTCAATGCTCCCCCATACAAAGACCCTCATGCATGACAGATTAATATAACTTTCACAAATTATAATAACTTATGTATTAACATCATTTATTTTCTCTCCCATTGACATTATCAAAAAGAATAAACATAAACATAAATATATAGAATATTCAATACGAGTAAAGTAGTATTGTTTATACAAAATTATCATGACTTACCATGATCGAAGGCAGAAACGAAGGACCGGTCGACATACCAGGGTTTATGTCGACCCCTTCTGCAACAGATTCAAGGTCTGGTTGACATACTCTTCTTTATGTCGACCGCTGTTTCAGGAGACAGCAGGAAGAGAATGATGTTTCTAAACACCATCAACTCGAATTACTCCTAATTGAATTCTTATTCCATTGAAGGTCTTTTCATCCAAAGGCTTAGTAAATATATCAGCTAATTGATCACTTGACTTGACAAATTCCAAGATAATATCCCCTTTTTGGACATGATCTTTGATAAAATGATATTTTATTTCTATATGCTTAGTTCTAGAGTGAAGGATAGGATTTTTGCTGATATTTATTGCACTAGTGTTGTCACACATGATAGGAATCTTAGAGAATGAGAGATTGTAGTCTTCTAAGGTATGCTTCATCCAAAGCATTTGTGCACAACAACTTCCGCTGTGATATACTCACTTTCGGCAGTTGAAAGTGCTACGGAGTTTTGTTTCTTAAAAAACCATGAAACTAATGATTCTCCTACAAATTGACAAGAGCCACTAGTGCTCTTTCTATCCACAAGGCTCCCGGCATAATCCGAATCTGTATATCCAATTAAGTTAAGCGAGGTTCCCTTGGGATACCATAATCCTAAATTTGTTGTTCCACTCAAGTATTTGAAAATCCTTTTGACAGCTTTTAAATGGGATTCCTTAGGGGAGGCTTGAAATCTAGCACAGAGACATACACTAAAGAGAATATCGGGTCTACTAGCGGTTAGATATAGAAAAGATCCAATCATACCACGATATTTCTTAATGTCCACATCTTGACCATTTTCATCTTTGTCCAATTTTGTTGTGGTACTCATGGGAGTTCTTGAGGATTTGCAAAAGTCCAATCCGAATCTCTTAAGCAATTCTTTGACATATTTTTCTTGACAAATGAATGTTCCGTCTAATGATTGTCTAATTTGGAATTCTAAAAAAAATTTAAGCTCTCCCATCATGCTCATTTCAAATTCATCTTGCATGAGAGAGGCGAAGCTATCGCAAAGCTTTTTGTTTAAGGCTCCAAAGATGATATCGTCCACATAAATTTGGACAAGGAGCAAATCATCACCATCATGTTTAGTGAAAATGGTTGAATCAATTTTTCCCATTTTGAACTCTCTTTCCAAAAGAAAATTCTTCAACCTATCATAACAAGCACGAGGAGCTTGTTTAAGACCATAAAGAGCTTTATGAAGCTTATAAACGTGGTCTGCATTGTCAAAGGCTTCAAAGCCAATAGGTTGCTCCACATAAACTTCTTCCATTATATACCCATTTAGGAAAGCACTCTTAACGTCCATTTGAAATAGAGTGAATTTTTTCTGGCACGCATAGGCGAGTAGCATGCGAAGGTTTCTTCAAAAATCTATCCTCTCTTCATGATTGTATCCTTTTGCAACCAATCTTGCCTTGTTTCTAATGACAACACCATGTTCATCTAGTTTATTCTTGAATACCCATTTAGTTCCAATGATGGTACGATAATTAGGTCTAGGAACTAACTCCCATACTTGGTTTCTCTCAAATTGATTTAGTTCCTCTTGCATGGCCATTATCCAATTTTCATCCAATATGACCATCAAATTTCTTAGGCTCCACTTGAGAAATAAATGCTACATTAGCGCACAAGTTTCTAAGGGAGGCTCTAGTTTTGACGCCCAATGAGGGATCACCAACCACATCTTCTAATGGATGGTCTTTGGAGTATCTCCATTCCTTAGGAAGATCTCTAATAGGGTCACCATTTGTACCCTCTTCTAGGTTGTTTAGAGGAGTTTCAGAGGGGGTAACCTCAAGAGAATCTTTCTCATTTTCTTCTAGAGATAAAGAATCTATGTCTCTTATAAGTTTCTAAACTTTGTTCATATTTCCTAACAAGATAGGAGATTCATCAAAAATGATATGCATAGATTCTTTAACCACTAGAGTCCTTTTGTTGAATACTCTATATGTTTTTCTAGTCAAAGAATATCTAAGGAAGATACCAAAATCCTTCTTTGAATCAAATTTTCCTAGGTTGTCCTTGGTGTTTAAAATATAACATTTGCATCAAAAGGGCCTATAAAGTACTTAACACTAGGAGTTTTACCCGACCATAGTTCATAGGGTGTCTTTTCTAAGATTGGACGGATTGATACTCGATTTATTGTAGCATGCCGTAGCTACAGCTTCCGCCCAAAAATACTTGGGAAGAAAATTTTCATTGAGCATTGTCCTAGCAAGATCTTGCAGTGATCTATTCTTTCTCTCAACAACTCCATTTTGTTGAGGAGTCCTAGGAGAGGAGAAATTATGATTGATCCCATTCTTAAGACATAGGAGCTCAAATTTCTCACTTTCAAATTCTCCTCCATGATCACTACGGATAGAAACAATGGAGAGACCCTTTTCATTTTGAACTTTCTTCCTAAAGGAAGAGAAAGTTTCAAAAGTCTTATCCTTAGATCTAAGAAAGTATACCCAAGTAAATCTTGAGAAATCATCAACAATTACGAGGGCATAATGCTTGCCACCTAGGCTAGCTACTTTAGAAGGACCGAATAGATCTAAGTGGAGAAGATGAAGAGGTTTAGAGGAAGACACAACATGTTTTAGGGAAAAAGAATTCTTTGTTTGCTTCCCCATTTGACATGCATCACACGATTTGTTCTTCTCAAAGGATAATTTTGGAAGACCTCTAACTAGATTTTTCTTTGAGATCCTAGCTAAGGTATCCATGCTAACATGGCCTAATCTCCTATTCCATGCCCAACTATCTAGAGAGGATGTTGCACTAAAACATTTTTCATCAAGGCATGCAACATTATCCAAATCAATTGTATGAAAAGAATTTTACCATTTGAACTATCCTCAATCATGCAGGCTTTTAGACTAAAAAATAACTCTATAACCTTTGTCACACAATTGGCTTATACTTAAAAGATTGTGTTCTAATCCATCTACCAACAAAGCATTTTCAAATAAAGGGGAGAAAGGATTATCGAAATTTCCAATGTCAATAATTTTCCCTTTTTGATTTCCTCAAATGAGACATTCCCCCTTTTTTTTTGCTTGATTGATACAAATTTTGATGGATCACCCGT
>QAOC01043340.1:104463-119075 GCA_003255005.1 Begonia fuchsioides | reverse complement strand
CCCGTGAGATTGTGAATGCTCAAAGCTTAGTACTCGCCACGTCGTGCCCGGCAGAGCCACTGTGCTGAGAAAGTTGGCGAGAAACTCCGATGAAGTGTTCTCTGAGTGGGCGAAGAACTCATCGACGGTTGTTGGGAGCTTGTAGAATGCATTAATGTGTTTGGGCGTGATGGGCATCATCTTGTGCCGGACCATAAACTCTTTTGGCATATCCCTTTTGGTTGTTGATCTTGTCGGTGATATATTTCAGGTATTATTTAAAGTCCCGGCAGTAAGTAGAAACCTCTTCTCATCGGCGAAGGTGTTTTTTCTTGAAGGTTTGCACGTATTGGAGTCGCTTGTCTGGATGGCGGCGGCGACAGACTCTGTTTGGCCACCGAAAGATAAAGATTCTCCTTGCTAGTATCGTGTTCGGCGATGCCCTTTCATGTCAGAAGCAAAATCGGGATAGGCTCCATTGGAAATATCTGCTTAATTTTTGAAGATTCGTCTGATGCTCTCCCGAGTGCTATGGCTTCCTGCCATTTAAGAATGAAAAAAAATAGTTACTTCCAAATTTTTAAACGAAATAACTACCGCTTCTTAGAAAATCAACAGGCAATAAAAATCAGCCTAGAATCCAGCTCAGTCCAATCGGATTGGACCAAAATCTTCTCCCATATATTTTTTTTCTTTTTTCTGATTTATGCATGCCTTTATTACTTCAATGTTGTGACATCTGTCGCAGCATCGGGTCATGCTACCTAACCTACATGATAAGAACGCAAAATTATTAAACTAACTAAAATTTAAAATAAAGGGTTGCCTCCATGTAGCGCTTAATTTAACGTCTTTAGTTAGACGTCGTGCTTTCTTCATGTAACTCTTTTTCCTTCTCGTTTTGTTATAATTCTTCTGTTTTTATTCCAAGTTTGAGAGTAAGCAGAATCGAACTTGAAGTCTTTTATAGCAGCAAGTGGTTCTCTCTTTTCGACAAGGTAGCATCTTTGTGGAAAAGATGGTGGAAGTCTCTTGGCTGGCAAAATTTTCTTTTGGTGTTGTGTCGGTGTTGCAGCACTTGTAGTAGCATCATACTTATTAATCTGTTCCGAGACTTCCACTTTATCAGCCTCCGTATTTTTCTCTTCGACTCTTTCCTTAGGTTTTGCTTCAGAGTCTTTCACAGTCTCCACTTCTCTGTCGTTTCGTAGCGTAATGACTTTGAACTGTTCTATTCCTTCTCGTTTTAGAACTTTGGTATCGCTTGGCGACATCCCCGTTGGTCTAGCGTTCAAGGCTAACGCGAGCTGACCCACTTAATTCTCCAGATTCCTATGAGATGCAATCTGATTCTGTAAGATCGCATTCATATTTTGCATCATCAGCTAGGTCCGTTCCATAAATTCGTTAACTTTTTGCTCGAACAGATTAGAAGACTCGGGTTGATATGGCTGATTCTGTTGAGTCGGAAACCCTTGATTAAACCTTTGTTGTTCTGGTTGGAAATACTGATTTTGAGTTTGTGGTTGCTGTTGTTGGCTCCACTGATTATTTGGTTTCTAACTTTGCATAAAATTACTCTGATTGTTCCCCACGTAATTGACTGCTTCGGGATTTGATCGACAATGATCGTAAACATGTTCTCCCGAACAGTAAGAGCACGAAATACTCTTAACTTGTTGTGGGTTAGCTTGTTGCATGTCTAAATTCTTGAGGGTGTTGTTTAGCGTAGTCATCTGAGTAGCTAGGGCCATAACTGGATCGATATCGAGAATACCATGTGGGTTATTCGTCGATGCTCTCTTCGATGCTGCATCTCTCTCTGTCGGCCACTGATAATTGTTTGTAGCCATATTTTCCAGCAACGAAAAAGCTTCTGCTCATGATTTGGATAAAATGGCTCTGTTTGCTACTGCATCTAAAAGAGATCGAGTCTGTCCGTGTAATCCATTGTACAAAGTTTCCATTTGGACTCATTCTTCAACACCATGATTCGGACATTGTCGTAATAATTCTTTGAACCTCTCCCAAGCTTCGTAAAGCGATTCAATGTTTGTTGTCTGAAACTCATGATCTCCCCTCACAGCTTTGCATTCTTCACCGGTTAAAAATATTTTAACAGAAACTTTGTGGCTAAATCTTCCCAAGAAGTTATAGAATTCGGCGGTAAAGAATTCAACCATGCTTTTGCCTTGTCTCAGAGTGCATACGGGAATAATTTTAATCGGAGAGTCTCTCGATTGACGGCTGAATCTTCGAACGAATCGCATAAAGATGTGAACTCCTTAATGAATGCGTTCAGTTCTTCGGTTGCTGAACCACTAAACGTACCGATGGTTTGCAACATTTGGAACATAATCGGCTTCAATTCGCATCTCACTACATTGATTTTCGGTCAAAAAATTTCAGGATTTAACAGCTCTAAATCTGAAATTGCATAATCTCGAATTGGTCTTTCTTGTGCATAACGTGGTTTGCTCGTTGGAATGCGTTTTGAGCCATTAGTTCTTCCTTCACCGATCCGTTTTGATTTAAATTTTGGCATCTTCTCTCTCGAAGCGTTCTTACAGGTTCGGGGTCGTAAGGAATGAGCTATCGTTCCTCGTCTTTTTGCATAAGCACCTGAAAAATTAAAAAAAACCGTAAAAATTCTTTCTTTTTGAATTTTTAAAATTTTAAGTTAGGGTTAGTTATATTCACAAATACTTCACAAAGAATTCTAAAAGTAAAAAATTTTCGTTGTCCCCGGCAACGACGCCAAAAACTTGTTGCTTGAAAATGTAATCGCTAAAACACAAGTGCACGTGTCGCAATGTAGTAATAAAAATATCGATCTCACGAAGACAAGTCAAATATCTAATTTAAAGAATAAATTGCATAGTATCATAAAGAATCAAGAATAGCATTAAAAGTTTGATTTTTATATATATCTTCTACTTTTAAATTAAACGGATAATTAAAGTATCTAACTAATAACCTAGATTAAGCAGAAAAGTAAAGTTGGTAGTCGAATTGAGAATTCGTAAGAATCTCAACTAGGACTTTCCGTAAATTGATTTACTTGAACTGCTCTCGGCGGGTGCTGCAACATTAGTTACAACATCAGTTTAGTTCTGGTCCGAACACTAATAAACCGGGGCTGGCGTTGCCTCTGTGGTTGAGTTTAAGAATAAGTTCGATTTGACCGGACTAGGTTGGAATGAACATGATGAAAACACTCCTAGCTAAATCGTGTCACTCGATTTAACCACCTAATAGTTTTAATACACTTCTTAGCAACACGCAATGACGTATTGTCGTGTTGCCCTAAATGATATCAATGCAAAGCAATAATTTTCAGGTTTATAGCAAACACGCTAGGGCGTATTTTCGTGATTGCTCGAGGGATAATTACAGTAAAGCAAATATATATAAACACTTATTAAAACGAGTTCTAAAAGATAACATGCAATTTCATTAAGCAAATCAATGTATGAAAAATCCTAATGTTAACTCAAACAAAATAGTTCTACACTAACTATCAGGAGTTCATATAATTCACAGAAATTAAAACGAAAAGCAAAGGGAGAGAATTTTGGTCATCGCCGTCGAAAGCCGTTAGTCGCACAGCCTCGTTCCCCGCTGCCGTGATCGTCGCCGTGAACCTCTTCTTCGGATTTACGCCCGAAGCTTGATCGTGAATCCTGTTCTCCAATTCTACACACCCAATCTGTGGTATTCACGTTCCTTTATGTAGACTTCGTGCAACTCGAGCAGATTTGATAGACTGTTATGATTTGGAGGAAGATCTGGATCGGTTTGGAAAATATTTGAGATTAAGAAAGATTTTCAAATCTTTAAAGATATTCTTGTTTCTAAATTTGAATTTGAATTGATTCTTCCTTCTTTTCGTTAGTCTTCCAGTCTTTATCTTCATTAATCTTCTGCAATTGCATGGAAATAAAAGTCTCGTGATAATAAAAAATATACGAAATATCGAGCAAAATCACGTAAAAACAGCGTCACTGATGTTGTGGCATCGCTACAACATTATCCCTAAAAAATCCGATTATTTCTCTTAAATCATTACTGATTCCTAGCAATTTGACTACTAAAACCACGTGAATATTAAGTCTTTTCGAGACTTAACAACGACTAATAGCATCACCACAACAATTGATCAACATAAAATTTTGCTAGAATAAATCTAGGCTAAACTTGATAGATTAGAACAAAATGATAATCACTAAACCGTGATTGTGAGCGAGTCATCGCGTTGGAAGAATTATTAACGTCTTCACTTTTCTCTTTTCTTCTACTTTCTCGATCTTTTATTCAATGTTTTTCTCTCATGAAATCACTCTCAAGGAACTCTCACAAAGAAANCTGTGTAGGAGTGGTGGCCATGTGCTAAAGCAAATTCATTAACAAGATACTCTTAGCTTTTAAATAAAAATAACAGAGCAAATAGCTTGTTTATTCATTAAGCATACACAATATTGTCGGGATATTCGTTAATTAAGTCGTTCGCTTTAAGTGGGACCCTACTTAACGATAATCATGTTACGTATATCTATCTTGGTATTTTCAATACAATATTCTCATGTCTAAATAAGATGGAATAAGTAAATATGAAAAGTTTACTAATAAATCACTCCATTTTTATTCTTTTAAGTAAGGTGACATTGTATATCTACGCTCTTGTAAATTATAAGAGACTGTTGAATGGGTGTGGGGGGTCGTCTTGTACTGCGTAATTAAAGTATAATCCCACTTAAAAATGGCCGAATTCAAGGCATGATTCGAGGGCTTTTACTCTTTCTATATCTCTCACTACACACAGCCATGCTTTAAGCCTTGATTAGAGTGCTATATTATACATATACACGCATTAAAGTGTGTATGAGTCAGTATCCAAAGAGGGAAACACGGGGGTTTCGTCACTGAGTGCGAAAGCCTTAACCCACAAAGCAAACTTTAATAGTTTGTGTTTGAAGCTTCCGAGGAAACCCTTTTAGTTTTGGCAGCGAAGTAGAATAATACAATGGTTAAATTTGTGTATGATTGGAGGAGATTGGAGGGTAAAGATGAACTATCGAGATACGCGAATAGAAAAGCAAGTTTTGAAGATGGGAAACAATGGGTTCATGTGTCGGGATCTATCTGACAGACATTAGTTTAAGCTTTCTCTCTTCGTCTTTTGTTCTATGGACAGCTCAAAGCTACGTACTTGGTTAACCTCTCTCTCTCTCTCTCTCTCTCTCTTTCCTCTTGCTAAGTTTGTTAGAGCCCTTGATCATGCTTATCCATTTCCTGAGCTCATTCTCAATGACCAAATTGGGTGGTTATCTGTTCTTAGATGAACTTTTCCATAAAAACCTCATCATCAATCTCAACCTAACCTAACCCTACTCTTTACGAGATAACCCTTATCTTCCATCTCTATAAAGTGGAAAAAAACATCGCCACAGATGTCAAACTTCAGAACACGTTAGGCGACGATCTAGTTTTCCAGGGAAGTTAGATTGGCTAAAGTAAAATATCAACCTCAATCAACGTTTCTTCACACCACATTCAGAAAACCAGACCATTTCCGGCATAAATCTTACTCTCGTTTCCACGCTTATTATCACGTCTGATTTTTGCCCTAGAAAAGAAGTAAGATTTCTTACGCATTGACAGAACTGGCACGCCTGGACTTCATCAAGATAAGATCAAACATAATAAGCATTAGTCTTATTTATCTTCAATCGATTATTTATGGCTTCTTATTCACATTCTTATCGAATAAATCGTTGTCAGTGTGCACGAAACGGGAGTTGAATTATTTCATTTTTTGTGAGTAGGAATATATCAAGACTATATTATATTAGCGAGAACTGAGTAATCTCACCTGATTCATTAACATTTTGAAACCATCTTTCCTTGGTAACAAGAAAACGTCATTGTTGACGATCACAATTCCCATATTTCCTTTCCTCCTACGCTTGTGGAGTGAATATTATCTCGAAAAAGCCAAAAATCCAAAATTCGTCTCGAGCCACACAGGCAACCCCGAAAAATAAACAAAATCTAAAGCTAGAAACCTACTACCAACATCGAAGACCGTGACTGCCACCCAATCGGAGCACAGAACGTGGCTGCATTTCTTTCCATATACAAACCCTACTTCCTCCGACCGAATCTTTGTAGCGGCTCTGCCTCAGGCTCCGGATCTCAAACCCCGTCGCCGGCCACGTCAAAAGGCTCGCCGGCTGCCTTCGTTCTTCTTCTCCTATCAAACTTTGATCTGGAGGGGAAGATGGCTCGTGACTCGTTGTAAGCAGGAAAAGGAGAGGTGTTATGAGCGTAAATAGAAGCATGCTTTCGGGGTAGATACGTAATGTGCCTTCGTGTTAAATAAATTAAGCAGCGAATGAGTGGGGTGGCTGCATATAATTTCCCGTATTATAAATATCTCCCTCCACTCCTGTCTCTCCTAACCCAATCGAGCCTCGAAATCAATCCTTCCCCCGATCTACAGACCAACAAAGCTCCATAAAAACATTACATCACTTGGTATAGCTATATATATATAGTAAGAGAGAGAGAGAGACAGAGAGACAGAGAGTTTCGCTATGAGGGATCAAGCTGAAGATGAGAGGGGATTTAGTTGGCAATTCTGCAACCGGAGATGCGCTCAAATGGAACCGAAACAAGGTTGGCGACGTAATATTCTTCGTTGGTTTCGCTTTTATTTGATCGAAGGTGGGGATAAACGAGATGATTAATGCAGGAGTACCGGAGGCCATGAAACCGAAACGGCGGCGGAGGAAGGCGAGGACAGGAGGAGGAGGAGAGAGAAAGAAGAGGAAGCTCAGCGAGGACCAATTGAACTTTCTGGAAATGAACTTTGGAAACGAACATAAATTGGAGTCGGAAAGAAAAGACCGGCTGGCCGCCGAACTGGGTCTCGACCCTCGGCAAGTGGCTGTCTGGTTTCAGAACCGACGGACTCGGTGGAAGAACAAGAAGCTCGAGGAAGAATACTCCATTTTAAAGACCTCTCACCAGTCTGCTCTTCTTGAAAAATGCAGGCTTGAATCTGAGGTTCATCTCTCCATCCCTCCCCTTTAAACTGCAGATTTCAAACTGCGGATTTCTCTGTAAATTTTTAGTCACAGAATTCGATGAATGCAGATGATGAAGCTGAAAGGGCAACTCGAAGAAGCTAAGAATGAAATTCAGAGGCTGTCAAACATGAGTGCTGTGAATGGAGCTTCGAGCAACAGCCCGAGCTCGTCCCTCTCAGTGCAAAATTTTGAAGAAACTCCATTTCTAGGGGAATTCGGGCTTGAATACGTCTTTGGCTTGGCTCCACACTCGCTGAATACTCATTTTAATGCCATGGAATGGATTCACCATCTCTGCATATGATCATCTTCACCCAAAAATGCGCGCTATTTTGTAGATATAATCATAAAAACTAATGTGTAATGTGTTATTTTTGGACTAGTAGTCGTAAAAATGCAATATTTAATATATAATATATATTGTACATATAACCAAGGGTGGATCGACTTTTAGAAAATTAGATTCAAACTTAAACTAATCACATAACCAATCTAGATCAAAATTAACTCAAAATTTAATGTTAGTTTATGTAATCAATTTTTGTTATTTAAAACTTCAGTCATCAACTCAAATTAAATTTAATTATTTTTTCATAATTTTTAATTAAATTGGTTAATCGTTCAATTGATCGGATGACCTTGAATTAGTTTCAGTTGAGGTCGGTTGGGCACATCGATCCAATTATCACTCTCGTGAGTAATCACGGCCTAATTATTTGCAGCTAATCCCCCATTAAGTTTCAGTAATACACCGTAGTCATTGACCAAGTGTTTAACTAAACGCTACGTCAGTCAAAGTCAACACCTCCAAGCTGATGTGGCGACAAGGGCCCTCTCCTGCCAGCAAAGCACCAGCTCGCCCTGTCTTTTTGCCACGTGGAACCCCCTGACTTGAACCTCACCCAGTAAACACTCTGCTTGGAAGTCGGCGAACTGACTCAGCAGTACTGGCCGCATTCCGGCCCGGCGAAACACCTCCGTCGCCGCCGGATAGGGCCTTATCCCGGCGCCTTCTACTGCCGATAAGATCTTCGGTCGGAGAACATACGTCTCGATCTTTCGAATCCAATCTCCGCGGATCTCCGATGCGTCCAGTGATTCCAGCATCATCGAGTAAAACTCGAGCCCGTCAACAACATCGCTCTTAAACGACGTCGTACCGCTATCTGTCCAGCCTTCCCCGTCGACAAAAACGACGACACACGGGGATAGCTTCCTCACATCACTTAGAAAAGCAGCGACGCCGTTCGTTGAGCTGAGGCGGCGAAAGATAGTCGGAGTCAACAGAACAGCAGCCTTCTCACCGTCAAGCAATTTAATCGCCTTGAACGACAATGTTTCGAAGGTGCGAAGAAGTACGAAATCTAAGACAAATCTAATTTTGAGATCCTGAGCGAACTGGCCGAGATTTTCTCTGATCAATCTGCTCTCTACGGCGTATTCTTCTGGCACAATAGCCGTAATTTGCAGAACCGGAGGGCTTGTTTTACGAGACTCGGCCTTTTCAGATATTTCCTTCATGAACGATGCGTATTGACCGCCAAGACCGATGTCGAAGTCGATGATGTGAATGAAAGACGACCCACTAAGTTCTTCTAGAAGAGCTTGATTGGCTGTGAAGTGAGAAAACATCGGGATCGGAGATATAGCAGAGAAAGCTTTATAGGCTTTAATGGTGTTAACTATTTCCGACCAGCAAGAAAGGCGAGCAGGCCTGTTAGAGCTGGAGAGAAGCGACTGAAGAGCTTCCTTGAAGTAAAAGGCAGCTCTCTGGATGGGCTTGCCTGCGGAAAACTGAAGGCGTTGGCTCAGTCGATCCAATATTGAATGGGCGAGTGACAACTCGTTCGAGTCGAAACACTCAGCTGCCTGTATAACATCTTCTATAAACTCAAACCCAATGTTAGAATTTCCACCGCCATGATGAACATTATCAGACGAAGTAAAGTTATGAGTAACGTAAAGATCATGGAGATTCAAATCGGGATGAAAAGCCTGAGAAGGATCAAACTGCTGCGACTGAAGCAACTCCTGGGGATTTTGATCGAGATGAGAATCATCATGTAAGCCTAAATCCCTCATAATCGAGTCCCAGTCCAGATTATGCAGCACATGCTCATCCCACTCCAGATGAGGCTCTTCTCCCAGAGACAAGGCGTTCGCGGGGGCTGACGTATCGAGATTAGACAGTGGTTTATCGGTCACCGGGCTAGGGCTCCGACGAAGGTCTAAAACGGAGGTGGGCTCGTGGCACGAATTTGCAATAACAGCAGAATGAGCCGGAAATCCGATATTCCGGGAAAGAGTAAGCTTTGGATGGGCAGAAGAATCGGCAGGGACTCTCATGTTCCGGGGAAAGAGAGGCGAGGTTCGTCGGAGAAGGGGGTTTTGGAATTGATGATAGAAGGGGGGGTTTTATCACCGCTTGGGGGCTGCATGGATCTGCATGTATGTGGAAGAAGCCATACATGAGCGACAAGGTAAGAGCAAGTTGAGTTTGATAGATACAGGTCAGAGCCTTCGCTTTTGATCTCTTTCATCTTCTCCGAGAAGCCAAAACCATGGCCGATTCACTCACCTTTTCTTCAGATCTTTCTGTAATCCCAGAAAATAACCTTATTATCTTTTGATTAAGGATTAATACGTGATTAGAAAGCGCGTTGCAGAGCATCAAAGATCCATGAGGGAAGGGAAGCATGTGACGTGGCACTGATATATTGAGATATATTGCTCTAATATAACGAAGAATTACAAACAATTTTCAAAATTATTTGCGGATTGAGAATAGTTCCCATAATTTACACGAGGGAAAAGAAGAAGCCGAGAAACGACAAGAAAGTCAAAGCAGTGCACCACCATATCAGACCTGGGGCCCACAAAGGGCCTGAATCAGTCAGGGAGGTGATTAGGATAATTAACTATGATTAGCAACAATGGCGGCGAAGGGAAAGGAGGGAGGGGAATATGTTCGTTTGGGACACGTTGCGAGATCCGATTGGGTAACCCATCTGTCTCTTCCCAAAGAAAGAAACGCAATATCTTCTCCTTTTTATTTATTTATTTGTTTAGATTTAAGCCCTTGTCTTTATGAGAGGGAATGGAACCTCTGCCCACCCACACGTAAAAGACGTTTTTCGGTCCCTTTTTAGACTTTTACGGTTCATAAAAACCTTTTCTAGTATAAATAATTAAGTTTTATATATAACAAATAAATGACACATACAGAGTGTATATTAGAATTAATTTGCAAATTTCTCATTAAAACTAGAAATTAGGTTTGTTTCGATTTGATCGGTTTTTATTCTCACTTCAAAGTTCAAACCAAACCAAACCAAACCAACATGCAGCTATTTTTTTGTATAGTCAAACAATCATGACATCTTGGAGACACCTGAACCCGGCATACGAAGGGAGGCAAGGCATATACTTTTAATAATCGGACGAAAATGAAACCCTTATGATTCCTTAATCATTGATTTACTTCATTAGCTAACTACAAAAGCTAAAGTCGGTGTCGGTTCATGCATCGTGTGCTTAACGACTAAGGCTTTCGAGTACACGGAATGCACACAATTTCATGGAGGAAACTTGACGTTCACAAAAGAGGAGCAAGTTTGAGATTCTGACCTGTATAATTCACATAAAGATAGCCTCCATCCACCCAAAAGGCAGTGACAGAATATGAGATCTTCCGTCTTCGAGAGAAGAACGGGCAAACGGGCGATCGATAATGCTGTAGATCCTTGAGGATATGTTATGGTTTTTAACTTTGAAAAAATACCCGTCTCTTTTGATGACGATTCAATCATCTTTCCACTTTGCTTTACCTCCACAAGTGCTCTTCGCTTTCCTGTCATCTGTGCTTGTAATTTGTATGATGATAAAGACCTTTTTGGAGACCCCCCTTGCTTTTTCCCACTTGATCAACAATTTGGGGTAGCCACCACCGTCAGATCACCTCCTGAAAGTGGACAGATTTCAACCCATTCTCACCCTTTGTTCTCAATTTTGGTGGAAGCCTGCGTCAATTGTGAAAATTCTGTGATTCTGGATCACTTTGACATGTGAAAAGTGTGATAAAATAGGTAATAGTTGTACGACTTTAGAAATATCTGGAAAAACAATCTGAATGTACCTAAAACTGGGGATTTCTCAAGCCCCATTGCCACCGTTTTAAAGACAAAACAGAGTGCGTCAATTGTAGGCGACCTACGGAAATTGGTAAGAGTTCGAGCTAGTGACACAGGAGACAACGACAGTAATGTCGTCTAACTTGCCACCAATATAGCGGTACCCAGCCTCTTGGGCAGCAAAGGAGAACGGCGTTCGTCGGGCTCGGTCTAGGGCACTCTTTCGAGCCAAAGCTGCGATCTTCTGGGCCGTTGCTTGGGGCTCCAGACCAGAGCCTAGTGCCTCTGCTACAACTGGGGCGATTTCCTTGTTATACAGGTTGTCAAATAACCCATCAATTCCGGCAATAACTACATCTCCCAGAATAACAGGAGCCGTAAACACCCGAAGAAATAGATTGCAGACAGATTTGTCAGTGTTTAATCCAAAATCAGAATTTCTCAGTTTCACACAACATAAAACCACCCAAACCCATTTAGAACTAAAAATAATTGTGCTATTGGACCCAGGTGTGTTATGTTACCTGTCCAGAGCTGGGTAGATCACCATCATTACCCCTTTCCAACTGATATGTAAAATTGAACCCATGTTGCTGAACAGAAGAACTAAATATTATATTTCCATCTCTAATGACTATGAATCCACTGTCCCCAAGATTGATAGCATGCAGCCCCGGCACAAAAGAAAAGGTGAAGAAGAAAAATGTCTCCTACAAATCAATTTATGAATGATTCATCACTTAAATTCAGCTTCTGAAAGCACATTTCTATGATTATTATGAGTTGAATTGATAGAAATGTTCATGTAAAGTAGATATAAACGAACCTTCTCTGAAAGGACAATGATGCAGGCAGTTGAAGAACCTTTGGCTTTCGTGTTTGAATGAGCTTTCTCTAAGACCTTGGCAGGGTCAATGCAACCAATGGACTCCTTTTCGATTTCTCCAACGGAAAACGACACGAGTTCTCGGGCAAACAGCCCTGCATTGACACCGACATCAGCCCAGCCACCCACACCATCAGCTACACCGATCACTTGTTTCTCCGTGCAAATAAACTGAGCATCCTCGCCCCCCTGTCGCTTCCTTGTCTGGATGTGGTAAGTAGCATGATCCAGAGAGAAGCTTCAAGGTTCTCTCACCCAACCCTAAGTCCCAAACAAGCATTTAGCACATTGTAAAATCATTTAAGTTTTTCACAAACATGAACACTTCACATTGCCACTAATAAAGAATTAGATCCAATTATAGAATTAACGTTAAACTTACTGGCTGGACAAAATGGTGGAGCTTGCAAGCTGTTCTTCCGAATTTCCATCCAGTGAAACATCACTTGTAGCGCCAGTAGAATAGCATGCACAAGAAGGATTATTCACTCCACCAAGCAACTTTAAGTTGTGATTTCCCCTTGTTGAAGCCAGAAATGAATTACCACTTGCTAGGCGGGTCTTGGATAGTGCGTTACACTTCAAACTCACCCTTGCTTTGTGGAAATTACTCTGGCTCCTATCATGGAAAAAAACACTGAAAGGTTTTGCCAGATCAACTGCACTTCCACACCCCGTGATGAAGTCATCGACATGAACATCACCAAATACAGACTTTGAACTAGCTGTAGCCATTGAATTTCGCTTGAACGTGTGTTGTGTAGTATCAGGATATGTGTATTGGTTAACAGGATGAACGAATATGATATAGAGCAAGTGATTCGTTGTTTATGAATTAGTGATCTCCCTTGACCAGCAAATTCGTTAAATTTTGTGGACTTGATTTCTGAATACTGGAACACACAGTAGAATTCAGCCTTGACGTGATGTCTGATAGCATCTTTAGCCTCTATCAGAGAATGATTTCATTCAATTGAAACTGGGATACTTCACATAAGATGACACTCATTGCAGTAAAATCATCTCAAAGAGCGGCAAACTATATCCTGAGCTTTCTGCAACACAATCCCTAATCTGTGACCCAAAGAGAAACTGAAAATCGGTGATTTCGTTTGAACGAAGCCTCCTAAATAGCTCAAGGAAAGTTCCCAAGTCGAAATGAATTACCAAGACGACATATAGCATTAAAATTGTGATATCTCTATCAGGTCACCTCAAACGTCTTATTGTGCCCAATATGTGAAGATGAAATGAAGAGAAAACAAACTTTTCGCAAAAAAAAAAAAAAACTCGGAAAACAAACATAACCAGAAAATCAATCTACAATTATTCCAACGCATCCACATAGAATCAAATAAAAAGAACGAGTCAGTTACGAAAATCTTAAACGGTATCATGCATCAAAAAACTGTAAAATGACTAACCTAATCTACAAAGGATGGCCGAAAGGACAGCGAGCTAATCTTCCAATGGAATTCGATAGAGATTGCAAAAAGAAAAAGGAAAAAAGAACACTTCAAAGAAGACGCACCGGCAAAATGAAAATGGATAGCTGAATCCAAGTATGGCGCCGCCGCCTAATAGCGATAGAAAGCTCCAAAGGACAAGGCCTCGTTCAAATCTCCAAAGCTTCTCTTCCTCTCGAGCTTAGGAACAGGCATTTTCATGCGGACAAAAAGGCCCCTCAAAATGGTTGCATTTGATAAATAAATAAATTAATCAATTTAGATTAATTTATCAATTATTAATTATTAAGATATTGTGATATTTGTCACCAAATTCATACATGGTAAGTAAGATACCAAATTTTGTTAATTATATACTTTGAATCTTAAATTTTAAAATTAATAATTTAAATTGACATCAACTTACCTTTTTTATGATCCAAGACTATTGATCCGAAATTTGTAACAATAAGTGTATATATTGTGTGTCATCACCGTTTAGAACATAAAATGCGACCATTCACTGAAAATTTATTTTCTACGAGTGGCCCACCATTCACTTAATGCGGTCGACATTTAATTAGCGGTCGACACTTAAAAACGTTCTGGAACGTATAGCGGTCGACACCTTATTTTGCGGTCGGCCATCCAAATTTACATATGCATTAAGTGTCGACCGCGTGTATACTAAGTGTCGACCGCACTACAAGTAGTCCGAGCCAACCGAGTCAACTCGAACGAGCTGCACTCTCGAGCTCGGATCGAGCTTTTGCTCGAGCCGCTACAGTGCCGAGCAAGCAGAGCGAGCCGGCTTTGCCCCCACTCGGAATGGGTGTGTCTCAACTCTCAATATTAGTTGTATCACAATTTTTGTTTATTTTAAAATTTAAGATTTAAATGGTATATTTAGCAAAACCAAGGTCTTTTTTATTTTTACCAAATTATATAAAAATATATTAAGTAAATAAAAAGGGGAGTGTTTTTTTAAAAGTTTTAAATAACAATTTATAAATTTTGTAATTATTTTCTCATTATACTTGCTCAAACAAAAGAATCTAAAAAGAATATTTATAATAAAAAT